>QZCP01000179.1:0-19825 GCA_003956705.1 Brevipalpus yothersi
TATATATATGGAGTCAAATAATTGAAAAACTATATTTACTTATAATTCCTATCGATAGGAGTATGAAGGAGAGATTTTTTTATCACTTGACTTGATCTTGAGTCGACTTTCCTTTTCAATTGTACATTCACATCAGATTTGTCTCGAAGTGAAGAATATTCTCTTAACCCAAATGCTCTTCCGTTAGTTTATTTATCTCTTTCCTCTTTTGTCTCTCTCTCTCGCTCATTGATATGCTTGAGTATTCATCCTTGTGTGCTCACATGAACCATTGTAATTTACCGTCTAGTGCTTGTCTCTCTCTCTCTTTCTTCCTTTCTTTCTTTCTATCTCCTCTTCTTTATGGGTATGTCTACACGAGTGTGTGATATTCTCTTAGTAAACGAGAAACTAATAGAGAAGAAGAATATAAGGAGGTAGAAAAGTAGAAGAGGAAGAAGATTAATATGGCTTTGTTGAAGCTTACTCAACAATCCTAAATGAGAGAATACTCTTGTACTTGGATGACAATAATGATGATTATTGAGGTGCTGACAATGATATGAGATGAAAAGCATGAGAAAGAAAGAGAGAGAGAGAGAGAGAGAGAGAGAGAGAGAGAGAGAGAGAGAGAGAAGGAAAAAAAGGTGAACATCAAGCATTCTCAGATATTCTCTATTCTGTTCTTTTATATCAACTCTTCACTCTCATTTCCAGTAAGCATCTAAGCCCACCTCCACTTTGCTGAGGATAGCTCATAATGATGCAAACCAGAACGCAAAAAGCATCCACAGTATTCATCAAGAATTCAAGAGATTCCATTCTCTCTATTCACTTACTATCATCTCGGTGCCTTCTTGCCAGTACTATTTTAGTCAGTTGACTACGCTTCTGCCTGCCTTTCTTTCTCTTATCGTGAATTTATTTAACTTCAAGAATATTTCCATAATTTTGTTTACCCTAGATTTTTTTGCCAAGTTTTTTTATTGAGAAGAATAAGAGGTAAAAGAAAAGAAAACTCATGATGGCTTGAGATGAAGGTATATTTCTCAAAGCTCCGGAATACTTCGAAAAATGTGTGTCTGTATATGTGTATTCCTGTGGATATATAGAAATGTATGGCTTGGTGTATCGTAACTACTGATGGGAAACTTTGATGGGATGGACATAAAAATCTTCTTCTCTTACTTTCCCTTACACCCATACAAGGCACACACTTTTACCTGGCCAAATTTGGTCGTATAAATTTATTTTTGTTTCCGAGGTTTTTACTTCAACATTGATGCATTTTGTCATTCACTTTATGGTTTTTCCAGGATTGAACAGTGTCTTTACTGTGAGAGCTACTTAGCTTTTTAGTGATATTCTTTTTTGGTATATTTTTGTCGTTTTTTCTTTCTTTCCGTTTTTATGAGTCTTTTGTTTTAACTCTTAAAATCGATCGGTTCAAAAAGCAGAAAAGGTGTTGTTGTTGTTGTTGTCATTATTATTGTTGCTATTGTTGTTGAGTGAATATGTGGATACAGTTGACTCATAAGAAAAATACTCAAGTCTTCATTTGATGAGAAGAAGAGAAAGAGAAGCCGGGAAAACCTTAAATATATATGTCTACAATTCACTGTAATTTGTCAAGATGGTGAAAAAAAGGAAAATACTTAAGCATTATCAAAATTTTTTCTCTTCCTCCTTTCCATCTTATCTGCCTTCTGATTCTGTAACACATCACGCATTTCCCAAAGAGACCGTTATCAACATCAGAATGGAATAATATTGCCGTTCATAATGATAGTGTCATTTTTCAAATGTCTTTTCAGGGTTTGCTCTTCTACTTTCTACTTTCTACTCTCGAGCTTCGTTTCAATTCAATCCTACTTTGTGTTAAAGTCAAATATCCATATACTCGGAAGAGAGCTCAATATCACTATTTCATGATCACTTGATAATTTTTAGAGAACAAGAGTTGAAATTGCCAGATTGGCCTAAAATTTAAGTTTGGAATGGAGAAAAGAATTGGATTACTTTTCGATCTGCTTGTTGATCTTTGAGAGGAATATATTTTTCTCACAGGCTGGGATAAGAACAACAATTTGAAATACTAAAGAATATGGTCTTTCTTATCTTTTCACCCACTTGTATGTCATTTTTGAAATCTTTTTCTCAAGATTAATAAGGTAAGCTACGGTTGATCTTGGGTTGGAGAAGAGATGGGAATAAAATCGATAAAGAAAATGAACATTCTCCTAGTGAAGATCTCTCTTATTTTATCAGGATTGCCAGAAAATTGTTCAAAATGATTATCAGTGGTCATTTCTCTGTAGATTATACACATGTGTACGGTGGGAATACAGTTATAAAACCTGAGAAACTTTCACCTCATTTCTGTTTGAAAGACTCACACTCTGATAGGTGTATACAAAGTTTTTACCGTTACTCTAGAGAGAGTAGAGAGTATCATCCTCATTTCATGGTGATCCTTTGGAAAACAAGATTAACTCACTCGTTTCAAATTATATCGTCAATCATTACACCCAGTGATTCGGAATTATCTGACTTCATTCCGTTGCCACCATGGCCATTAGTTTTGATTACGGTACGTATTGGATGGAGAGATACTCTATCATGGAAAATCAGAGTAAAGTTAGATACATATAAGAAGGAAAAGAATGAAAGAAAGTAGAAAAAAAAGATCATGTGAAACTATTTTCCACTGGCAGGCTCATAAAATTATTCATACATAAGATAGCCCAATAAAATTTGTATTGGGCATGGTCATTCTTGGAAAATGAAATTGGAAAATATTTCCTGTCATTTTTAGCTATCTCTATCTCTATTTCTCTCATTCTTTCTAGATATTAATCTTGAAGTGATTCTGTGTGACATGAGAGCATTAATACTGGTAAACAGTAATAGTAGACATAACTGATTGCGAGAAAGGTTTCACTCTCTGTTGGTCGATATACACATATGTACATGTTATATCTACCTTCAGTGGAAAGGGAATTTCACATGAAAAGGTTCACCAAAATTCAACATGATCTAGTAGTGAAAATAGAGGAGAGAGAAAGTTCATAAGCATTTATATTGGGGACTTCTGGAACTTTAACTCCTTTTATAGTGTTTATATTGTAATGATTACCAAGTTGAACATAATGAAAATGGACTATTTCTCGAGTGTTCAGCAGCTCAACTTTCTCTCTCTCTCTCTCTCTCTCTCTCTCTCTCTCTCTCTCTCTCTCTCTCTCTCTCTCTCTCTCTCTCTCTCTATTTTCACTCTTTTCCAATGGTGTATGCATTCAGTTTACATTGGATTCAAGTTTTGCACTGTTTATTTTGCTCTTTTCAACTTAACGGTATTCAATCGAAAACACCATTAAATTAAGCAAACACCTTGCTTCCACTAAGCCATTCCATTTACCACCACCTTGAGAATAGATTTCTGATTTAACGATTTGTCATAAAAATCTCCCATTTTCAAATGAATCCATCTTCTTGTGTATGTATAAATGTGTATAGAAGATGAATGCATTCTTTAGAATATCCTGAAAAACTTTCCATACTTTATTCCTAGGTGAATACAAGATTTGTAAGAATATATATTCGATTGAATGACTTTTTCCTACTCTCTCTCTCTCTCTCTTTCTCTCTTTCTCTCTTTCTCTCCTTCTCTCTTTCTCTCTTTCTCTCTTTCTCTCTCTCTCTTCCTTTCTCTCTTCTATCATATGAGAGCTATGGTTAACAATAGTAGTTAGTAATAGTAGTCATCCTGCTCAGCTGTAAGAGGAAAATTTTTCTCCATCTTCCCAAGAGTTTCCATCTCTTTTTTCCTCTCTGAAATATGTGTGATGAGAAAAGAACCATGTGAAAGTGATCCAAATTTACTGTTATTGCCAAAATTTTTCTCTCTGCAAGGAAGTTTCCTTCTCTTCTTCACCATCTTTCAGTATGCCTTGCTCATTTCGTATTTTGGGAGAAGAAAAAATCTACTCTCTTTAGTTCTCTTTTTAGTTCTCATCTTTTCATTATAATTGCTCTACCATTCTAATTTCATTCTTCGTTTTTTTCCTCAGATTTACTCTTCTATCTTCTCATTAGCGGTTTGATTATGTTCAAGAAGAGAAAAATTCGTCTTTCTCTTTCCCATTCTTATCCATCTTCATCATCTATTTCTATTCATTCCTTTTTATTCTGAGAATTCCCCCAGAATTGTATTTAAAATTGGATCATGAGACAAGAGGGAGAGAAAAAACAAAGTTCCAAAAGCTTTCTCGATGAAACTTTTTTAAACCTGAAAAAATTCTTCTAAACTCTTTCAGTGATAAAGTTTCAACGAAACTTATCGTTTTCAGATCTTCATCTTATTCGTCCTAGCTGTGATGATCCTTTTATCTATTCTATCGTAAAAATTTAACTCATACTGAACTTTTACTCCCTATTTTTTTATTCTTCAAACCTAGAATAATAAGTGGCAAAATTACGTGAAATTTTATCCACTAATAAATTATTTTTCATCTCAAAACACTTCCAACCAAGCCTTGAGATACATGCAGATGTGTGTCTGTATATGCAAAGGTGTACATGGTAGATGAATATATATGTATATATACATAACATACAAAGTGTAAGGTGAAAATTTTCGACCGGTTGAAACCTTTTCCATCGATCCAGTGTCAAGTGAGTGTGGAATGAATATTCATGAGAAGCTGGAAACGGATGAAAATGTTGCCAAGATGATGAATCATGATGATGATCCAAGTGTGTATGCGTGTATATACAGTTGCCTATCGACATCACAAGTGACCACCAGATTGGTGTGCGATGTTCATATGGCTCTTGAGGTCCATTTTGTACACACTCAGCTTGAATGATGGGATGGATCATTTTGTCTTGTTGATTTGAATAATATTCCTCACATACCCATTCAAATAACTCTTGATAGCTGACTATTCCAATCGAAATAGCTGATGTTCTCGATGATTCTTATTCATCATATTTCCATCGCCTTTCTTTCACTTGAACACACACACTCTCTCTTTCTACTTCAGGCTTCCTTCAAGAATAATATTATGATAGCTTTTCGATTTCTGCCTGTAGATTCTATGGAACAGAATTAGTAACAGTGTTGAAGGAAATACCACTAAATAATACAAAATGCTAACAACAACATGGCTAAACATTCATATTCCTTAAGAGATGATTTGCATGAAGCAAGAAAGTAAGAGAGAGAGAGAGAGAGAGAGAGAGAGAGAGAGAGAGAGATGAGATGAGGTGGCAAGTGGATGAGAGAGGAAGAATAATTCATTCAGAAAATCTTGTTGAAAGAGAGAGAAAATCAAACCTTGTTGGGTCAGTCAAGAGTTTTCCTGTTCCTCTGTGTATGTGTGTTTTCTGTGTGTGAAGATCAAGACCTTACCCATGAGGATCAAGTGTTTCCAGTGAACCCAAAGGAGATCCCATAAAATTGCTCAATTTACTGACCTCATTCAATGAATTACAAGACAGATTAAGGAACCGATTTGGTGGAAAAGAAAGAGAGAGAAAGAGAGAGAATGTATATTGAAGATGAAAAGTTTGGTCTTGTACAAAGATACACATGATATGTATGTGTGTATTTATTTTGGTTGATAATGAAAGTACCGTTATTTCTAGACAATGGGTACACATTTTTTTCCTGTTTTGTTTGGGTCAAAATCAAGGACAAGTGGACACACATATGAAGTGAATAAATTGTCCAGACAGTGATATTATCATTGCTCATCATGTGTGTATGTGTGTGTATACCTCTCAATGGACTATGGGCTCTCAGAAGATGTATTATCCACTGATGGCTCATAACTTTCACTTTGATTGTGATCATGCTACGGTATTGGATGAAAAAAGAATCATGATACGGAAGAATGTGCACCTCAGATAAATACACACACACATAGATCTATTCTAGACTGTCGACTTGAATGGATGGAATATCATCAGGAGTGCATGTTAAAGTAGGAAAAAGCCCTCTCATTTTCTTCGATTTGAGTCCATTATTAATATCATTGTCTATCGATGTCTAGTCTGAATATATACTGTCTCTCGAAACACAACAATACTGGAGCGTGAATATTATTGTTGATGTTTTGTTTTGTTTTTCAAGGCTAACATGATCCAATACTCATCATGATTGGAATTCACCAACATCATTATCATCAATATTTGAATTTTTTGATCGATTCTTTTTTCTTTGAGAGGAGGAGAAAAAAAATCAGTTCTGATCAAAATTCTTTATTGCTTCCGTGAATGAGATTGTTTCCTCATTTTAACTTAATGAATCATTCGTTTAAAAGTCGATATTTTTTCTTCGCTTTCATAATAAAAATCCAAGTTCTCATTGGTTCATCTTGATTGTGTTAATAACCCCTGTTTCATAAGTTTTTAGACGCTTTTCGGATATCGATAGCGGCTGAATCAAATGACAGATCAAAGTCCAGGCAAGCAGAAACACATGATCACAGTCATGCTTTGTTTATCAGAAAATTTCTGGTTGATTGAAAAATGAATAAAGAAAATAAGGTGTTTTTACGAACTTGTGTCCGAAATTTGCTCGCTCAGCGACCAGAAATTTCGACAAATGAGTTGTATCATGAGGTGAAAAAATATGGTTACAAGAAACCTACGATCTACAACACAATCAAGCGATTGAGGTGCGGTGGTACACTTGCTGATAAGCCAAGAAGTGGTCGTCCATGTGTCCATTCTAACAAGCTAAAGGCCAAAGTTCGAAGATACTCCCAAAACAAAGTGGGCTGCAGTTTACGGAAGACTGGCCAAAAATTCGGTATGTCACCGGCTACTGTTTATCGTACATTGAAAGAGGGGAGCATAATCTATCGTCGTCGAAAAAGAGCACCTCAATATACTGCGAAACAGATCGCTGAAATACCTGCAAAAGCAAGGCGTCTGTATCGCTATGACTTGCGTCCGAATCGTGTCATCATTCTTGACGATGAAAAGTATTTCACTTTTCACAACGATTCTGACCCACAAAATGCTGGTTACTGGTCCAATAACCCTCAAGCTGCACCCAAGAATGTTAAATATAAAAAGATAAAAAAATTTCCTCCAAAAGTTCTGGTCTGGATCGCTATATCTGAACGAGGTCTATCAGAGGCATATATTATTCGTCAAAGTTCAGTTTCGATTGATCAAATGAAGTATCTACATGAATGTGTGATGAAAAGACTTCGAAAATTTATCAATCGAAAACATTCTGATTGTGATTATATTTTTTGGCCTGATCTTGCCTCATCACACTATGCTAAATCAGTTACGAACTGGATGCATGAAAATTCGATAAATTTCGTCCCAAAGGAAAATAATCCACCAAATTGTCCACAAGCAAGACCCATCGAAAATTTCTGGTCAATTCTCTCCTCAAGAGTCTATCAAGGAAACTGGGAAGCTAAATCAGTCAATCAACTGATCAGAAGGATAAATTGGGCCATCAGAACTATCGATATTGCTCTGATCGAAAGCTTAATGAAAAAAACTCGAAGTCATGTTCGTACACTCTATGAACTTGGCCCACTCAATGAAATATTACTGTGATTTCATCAATTACTATCCTCTCTCATCACTGTGAAAGTTTCATGTCTTTTCGATAAGTCTATAAATTTCTATCAGCATTTGAAAAGTGTCTAATTACTTATGAAACAGGGGTTAGTGTTATGTTTGAACCGGACATTATGATAGGAGTATAAATATATATAGACAGCCAGCTTCATGAGACATACCTCCCAGAATGATCCATGTAACAGAAGACGATTATCATCACAATCATCGATCACCAAAAGGTATCCAAATCGTTCTGGTTTCCAGGAAAACCCAGTCATCAGAGGACCTTCCACTGAAATCGATCTCATCTGATGACGATGAATCACTTCTTATTACCTTTGACTTCAAGTGGTCTTGGCTCTTCTCTATTTTCTCTTCTTCTATTTCTTCTTCTTCGTCTTTTTCTTATTCTTTCTATTCGTTTTCTTTTTTCTCAATCATGGCCACTTGAACCTCCCAACCAGTGGAACCTAAATGATAAACTTTTGGTAAATGTACTGCCCACTATTTTGGCAAAGTAAATTGATCTGGAAGGTTCATGGATCATGAAGAATGCTCAGATTTTTCACTCCTTCACATACACACTTGAACTATTTTTTTTTTGCTCTCTTTCTACTCCTTCTTCTTCATCTTCGTCTTCACCCGCTGATATGAAACTATTTACAATGAACCATTGAAACACTTTGATCTTCTAGCCAATACAGAGTTTCAAATTCATTATCTGACCGATTTGAGAGTTTTTCTCTGTTGCCCTAGTCTTATTCCAGGGTGTCTTTGACACTTGACAGAGAGAAGAGTAATGTCCACTTTAAAAAAGTCTCAGCATGAGCTCACTCCATATCCACTTCATGGAACCATTATCATGAAATTTTTTCACCATAGTTTGTCACTTTTCATTTATTTATTTTCAACTTTGATCTTGATAAAAATTTGGGATCAACCAAGTTTTGTATTATCGATTCTAACTCAAGTAAACAAGCTTAAGGCTAAGGAATGATTTTGGCTTGATTCGATTGTCTTCTCTCTCTCTCTCTCTCTCTCTCTCTCTCTCTCTCTCTCTCTCTCTCTCTCTCTCTCTCTCTCTCTCTCTCTCTTTCTCTTTCTCTTTCTCTCTCTCTCTCTCTCTTGATTCCTAGTAGTTTTGAGAATGATTTTCTCAAATAGTAGACTTTTTTCTCTGTGGAAAAACGTTTTTCTATTCTATTGAACTTTGGGAGAAAGTGGTTCCCTTAAGCTGGGTTACTTATAATACAATTTGACAAGCTAATATCAAGCTATCGGAATGATTCATTGAAATTATTTTGACATCTATTTACTGTTCATCTGAGAAATATTGTAGATGAATTTTCTCTGTCAATCTTGACTACTTCAAGCTTCAATATAGTCCATATGTGTGCATCAATCATAAACTCTATGATTATATCTGCGATTTAATATGGAGTTATTCATAAATTTGAATGCTATGATTGGATTATATTCTAGGGAATTTCATAAGTTTGCCTTGAAACTCTCTTTCCAACTGAACCTTGCTTCACATTCTACCAAAACTAACTCATCAGATTGGATATCAGCATTCTGATGAATATTCTTGCATTCACTGTTTGTGGATGAAACCAGAATTTTTGTGCTCCAAAGATCAATCTTGATTATGATCATATGCTCCTATTCGCATGGTATCTTATCCACTTGTAATGATGATTACTTTAATTCAAATTTTCCATTCCAAATGAGAATCCATCTCACCTATACACATGAAATAATATTGCTATTGCTATATATTTTATTTCTCCTCAAAAGGTTCAAGAGGATGCCTTGGATTGTATGGAAAAGTTACTAGATAAATTGGATAAGACAGAAATATTGGATGAAGTATTACCAGTATTGGCCAAAACTAAGTTGAATAATTCTTCATTGGCAATGCCAGTAGCAAGTGAGTATTTATAACATATGATATACAGAATATAGTAGTGTGTAGAGTGTATGTAGTGATCTTTTTAATCAGTAGAAAAGCATATATCCAATATCATATGAAAAAGAGGGAAAGAAAGACAGAAAGAAGGAGAGAAAACTCTCTTTCACATGGATAAATCAACGATTCCTATCACACTTTTAAATCGGTTTATTGCGTGAATACACATGATAATTTAGTAAACTCTGTCAAGTGGGCTCATTTTGATCCAACTCGAGTGGTGGTACATATATATACTGTTTTTGGTGATGACTGAGGTTCATTCGCTTCGTTTCTTGGTCTCTGTGAAAATCGATTGCAAAATACATTCGAACAAGTACAGAGAAGTTTTTTCAACTTTAAAAGAGAGAGAGAGAGAGAATATTTGTGGAGATATATTCCTAAATAAATTATCATCCCCCACCTTTTCATGATGATTTCATTCATATTATCCAAATCCATCTATTGTTAAAAATATTCGTACCTGGCAAAAATTTTCCAACATCATTATGTGACTTTTTATAATTGCAAATCGAAAGAGTAGAGGTATAACAGAGTTATACAGAGAGTTGAGTGATAAAGAGTAGGAAATGCCTCTTTTACGAAATTGATTCTCGATATTATAGTTGGAATATACATGTAATAAATTGATTGTTTAAAGAGAGAAAGAAAGAGAGAGATATTATAATTGAAAGTAGAGCCAAATTAAATTGAAAATACATTTGAATTAGGTAAACTTAGCCCAAGGGTTCAATCTCAATCCACTTCAGAAGCTAATTCATCTAACTAGTCTAATATATTTAGATCAACATTCGAATAATCATGGGAAATACAATTCTTATCATTCAAATTGCTCTGTTTTTTCTCTTCTTCTTTCTCTATTTATTCAGGGATGTACAAACAAATGTTATCAGATAAACGATTTGGTTTAACAGTTAATCTTTTAGCGACCAAAGTGATGCCTTCCATGTTACCTGTGGTAGTAAATCCTGGTCTAGAGATGGATGAGGTAAGCATATGATCCTTCAAATTTTTCCCTCAACGCAATGATCTTGGCCTTTTTTGCTGGGGATTCCATCTTCAGGGTATAGGGTCATCATAAGATAGATGTATATGGATGTATGCTTCACTAAAGGTTTTTTTCCCACTGATTCTTCTACAAGTTCATGAGAAAAATTCATCTTCACACATGTATTATTCTTGTCCATCTTTAGCCATCTTCTTCATCATCACCAGTCCAATCACTTTCATCTTGATTCTATTCTATTTTCTTTTCTCTCTCTCTTCCCTCAATTCTTCTTTCTCCTTTCCTTATGTCTTCGGAACAGTTCAATTTTCTATCCGAATTGCTACAAGAGATGCTGGATCAAATCACCAAGAATCAACGGAATAAGATCAAATCGGAAAAGACAGTGTCAAGCCCACAGACCGATAAGTAATTGACTCTTTCTCATTTACTTTTCTTCATCTTCTCTCATTTCACTTACCCAATCCACATCCGTATTCTCTCTCTTTCTATATCTTTTGGATACCTTTATCATACATTTTGGGTATTAGCTTGTGAAACATGTCCAATTTTGAGCTAGCTTCCTATCCTTGATCTGATGTATTCTCCATTGGATTACGAGTACAATTAGTGATCAATTTACCACAATCGTTCACCATACGCTTCTGTTCCCATGCGTCTGATCGTATCGATGCGAGCAGAGAATTCAAATGAGAATCATCCATTCATTCATCCATCTATTCCAATACTCCTCTCTCTCTCTCTCTCTCTTCCTTCTCCTGCAAATCCCATTCTCACTTGCCACCATTCTGAGTGTTAACTATGGGGCTTTTCAATTCACTTTGGACGAATAAGAAAAGTGAAAGGAATAGACAAAAGGATTGGCCAAAACTAACCGAGGAATTGAAGGTAGATGAGAAGAGAAAGCTTCATGATCTCACATCAGGAAGCTCATTCATCGTCACCTTCATTCCCTATTCCTATTCATCAGTCTTTTTCTTTTTCCGTCTCTCTCTCTCTCTCTCATTCTATGAAATGGAAAGATAGATCCAGTCACAACATTCTTATGCCTAGTTACTACGAATGATCTGAATCGTTCCATCTTGAATTCCCATGTTCAATTTCTTTCTTTCCCTCTCTTATTCATTTAACCTTTTTGCTGTTGTAAACACTTTTTGTCCAAATTTTAGCTGGACTTGTATTTTTGGCGTAATACTGTAAGCTGGATTCCACTTTTTTCTCCAAGAAATAACGGTTTATCGTGAAGATCGTGGGCAAGATGCCCATCAGTAGAACTTTCATCTATAAATGATTAGGTCAGAGAGAAATTCAAAGATGTTATGTGATTCACCTGAAAGGAATAGAAAAGGAGAAAGAATCCAAAAATAGATATGCATCATTTCCAGCTGATTGTAGTCTGATTTTTTCTCATAAAAAAGCAACGAGACACCATTCAATGTAACTATTTTTCAAGTTCACCATGGTTGATCATGCTCGCTCATGAGCTACTATGGAATCTGATTCATCCCATCTCATCTCCAAGATTGTGTATAGATCGATCATTGATTGAGCAGAAAGAATGAAGAATAACAAAAGTAAAGATTGCTAGATATTGAATGGACAAGAGTAATCAGAAGAAATATTATTAGCGTCACTGTATTGATATTTTTTCTTCTCCAATAATCCTAACTGATTAGTTGTATCCTATCAATTACCTTATTCTTTTTCTCTATCAACATTTCCAATACCTTACTATATACACACACATATTCCTTATCCATCGCTCATTCATCTCTCACCACTTTGTTCTGCTCTGCTTCTCTCTCTCTCTCTCTTCCCTTCTTACTGATAATACACCAAATATCGCTTTCATTTCCGTTACCTAATGATCCACGAGTCAGATAAAACAGTTTTCATGATGGAAAATTTTTTTTATACTCATCAAAATATTCTCTTTCCCTGAGAAGCTTTTCAAGAATAGAATCAGAATGATTTCGAGTAGTAGTACCTAGTATGCAGCGGTATAGTTATAGGGAAGAGAAGAAAAAAGTAAGTGGATGAGAAAAATTGAAAAGGAAAGAAGAGAGAATAGCAAACTTTCATGTTCTATTCCTATTGATCGATATATAAAGAGAGAGAGAGAGAGAGAGAGAGAGAGAGAGAGAGAGAGAGAGAGAGAGAGAGAGAGAGAGAGGAAAAAGTCTACCGTAATGAGAGAGAGAAAGAAAGAGTCTCTTGTCATAATAGAAATCCACTTTGGCCAGACCAATAAGTGTTCACCTGGGGAAAAATTTTTCGATTTTATTCTCATCAAACTTTTAACAGCAAACATACGTTAACTCAGCTAAATCTTGAAATATAGCCCCTAAAAATAAGACAGATTCTTCTCTCTATTGCTTTCCACAATAGCTATCGTCATCGATCTTTTCTTTTTCTACCCCCTTTCTCTCTCTCTCTTTCTTTCTCTTTCTTTCTTCAACTCTTCTCGATAAACTTATGAAATCGCAACTTGTATGCATCATGATAAGTGGTGATATAAAAAAGTTTCCACCGATTCACTCACACAAAGAAAACTCTTGACTTAGACAAAATTCTCAGACTAAGCTGAGTCTTTATGTGTGTTTCCTCTGCGGTTATCTCTTATCGATACAAGTATTCCCTAGTTTTGTGGATGAGGCGAAGAGATGGATGAAAATTTTGGTGACTGAAAACGCTGAACACTCTGAATAACTGGACACATTATATTCACCTTTAAAAACGAATTTTTCTATGGCTTTTACCATCTATCTTGCTGTATGTTATCACATGTACATGGTAGGTTTATTCGTTTAGTCAACAAAAATCTCAGCCAAAATAGTTAATTGCCAGTTAAACTTGTGATCAGCATTTTATCTATAGTTTATAACGCTACAAGATAGAATACTGATTTGCTGGGCACGTTCAATGATTCAGAGAAACTTCAACAGCACAGATAAAACAGAATCTTTTCATGCCCACTGATTCCGATTGGAATAGTGTATTGTTTTACTAGAACAAGATAGATTTGTATCTAAGATTCGATGCTGATTAGGCAATAGTCATGCTGACCTCATCAAAATTCCAGAGGCACATGAAAACTGCCGATAATTTGGTGAATGAAGTCATAAAAATAACGGTAATTGACACCTCTTCACGTAAACTACTTGCTAAGTAACAGCTTATTTATCAAAATTTATATTGCTATTGAATCTTGCATTTCACTCCACTTTTCATGAAAATGAACAGATACAGAGAAAATATGAAATTTTCCTTTTTGAAATACAAATATGAGCGTTCTATTGTGCTTATGCTATTAGTATTCGAACTATCAATATGTGTGTCATCTACATCCCATTCCGACGAGAAGATCACAACAAAAGCTCATCATTCTACCAGATCTTCGGATCAAAGGCCACAGCCAAGCTTAATAATTGGAGGTGAAGAAGCGGGTCCAAATGAATTCAAATTTATTACTGTTGTCGATACAGCACAGAGCATTGGTGCCGGAGTTTTGATAGATCCAAAGTGGGTTCTTACTGTAAGACATATGTTGGTAACTAGGGAATACAACATAGGGAATACAACAAAATTGTGAAGATAAGGGATCCATCGGTTTATCCTAAATATGATAACAATGATAAAAAAATATTAGCTGGAAAACCCTACAAGCCAGAGAAAGTATTTTGTGCCCTGTGGCCTGGTTATTCAGAGGACACGCGATTTGAGAGTGACCTAGGTTTGATTAAGCTGAAGGAAAGTATACCCATTGGAAGTGGTTCATCTGATTTTGAGACCATCAAAATGGCAAACAAAGGGGATGATTTTGATCAATTAAGAGTGGCAGGCTGGGGAAAAACTACCATGGGAGACCTGTCAGACGGAAAAGGTTTTCTGCATGGATTGAGAGCTATTAATTTGACAAAAGTAGGAATGGATAAGTGTGATATTATACCCATCACACAGGAAGGTACCATGTTTTGTGCTGGAAAATTGAATCATTCAACATGCATAGGTGATTCAGGTTCACCAGCGGTTATCATATCAAAAGGCAAAAAACTTTTGGCCGGTTTAGTGGCTTCTGGATTCCCAGAGTGTCGGTATGTAGAGTAAAATATCGGGTAAATTTTGGTAAGAATTTATGATCAGTTGGAAAATTTTATCTTTTAGTGGTCCTACAGCATTGATAAGTGTTCCTTATTACAAGAAGTGGATTGAGAAAGTAATGACCGAAGAACCGTCTCAATACGAATGCAAGAATGCTTTTGAGATCAAGAAAAATTAAAAAAGTTGTGTGGATCAGTATTTTTTGGCATATATATTTCAAGATTTTGATCCTCAATTCATTCAATCCATTCAGCAGTAAACCTTAAACGCATGACAAACTGTATTAAATAATATGAATAATATCAACTATCCCGATTGGAAAGCTCTTCTTGGCTAAATCATCTGACTTGAGCAACTGAAGTAACTGATCGAGTGTTTCTCCTCATTGGTGTTATTGGATATAAAATTTTCTCGGAGAAATCTCTTATTCTTGACTGCTCTTTTTTGATACTCTCTTTCTCCATCACCAAATTCTGAACATTAGATCAAACTTTTCAGAACAGAACATGTAAAACATGAGAAAATAGGAAAATCATCGATAATTGAATATTAATCTTGGAAGCATTTTTCTTGGCAAAATTAGTCGCTAATTTTTCCTTTCGTTCCCATATTCAAATTATTTAAATCGTCCAGAATTTGAATTGATTTCTCAATCAGATTCTCCTGGAATTTTCTCAAAATTGTGTGAGATTTACACTGTGAATCTTGCATGATCAATGTTGCTTTCCAGAACATTTGTAAAGCTTGTTTATCTTTCTAATATCAATGGCATTAGCTTTTTTTGCCATTCCAATTTTGACACCTTTCCTTTTGGCCACGATTGTTGGTCCTCTCCCATTTGAAAAAGCATTCGCTGGATAGTGCATTATACTTTGATAATCATACTTTTCACCCAAAGTATTCATCTCTCTTCGAGATGCTTTTCGAAATTGTGCTACAGCATCATGTTGCACATTTCGCCATATGATTCTGATATATTTATCACGATCATATCTTGACTGTTCATGATAGAAGCCCAAGGCATGCATCAGCTCATGCTGAACAACAGACGGATGAACACAACCTTCACCAAGTGATAAAATTTGTTTTCCACCAGAACGACCCAAAGATGACCAACATCCACCAGCCGGGCGTATATAAAGATAATCAGTATCATGATTCTCTTTGGGCTTGAATTTTATGCATGTCTGTTTATGGAAACGCTTCATCGCCTGGGCAATAGCAGCTCTATCCTTGTCAGAATAGTGGCGGGAAAGTGAATACTTAACTTCACCTTTTGGCCATAACAATATTCTATCGCTTGTGGCACTTTTCATCCTCTTCTTTGAACTAAATTCAATATCACCTTCAAACTTTGTTAATGAGTAGAGTTTCTTGCTGTTGAGATGAGAAAATTTTTCGTCCAATTTATCTGCATGCTTAAAATCTGCAGATGACAGAGGTTTACCGTCATCAGGATCAACCTTATCTTTGGACTTTTTGTGAGATTTTTTCTTGGGTCCACCATTGATCATGATGATTGGCGAACACACAAGTATAAGAAATAAATTTAACCAGATTAGAAGAAATCCTCTTTTGATGGGGGTACTCATGGTGATGATTGAGAATTTTGAGGACTTGTTTCGAAAAGAAGTTGTAAAATTTTGCTTCAAATGACGAAATTCAAGTCATCTGAGTTCTTGAATTTCCTTCCACTTGATAAATAGGCTAATTGAGAATTAAAAGGTTGCATAAGTTTTGCTCATAGCTACGTTTAGACATTGAACAGTTCTTACGTCATTTCATGAGGTAAAGATGAAGCTAATTTTCAATTCTACGAATTATGGATGATTTTTTTTAACAGAGATGATTTTTCGAAATTTTCATGAATGATTCTCTATTCTGACGAGCACAGAGAATAGATCTCCACTATCAACATCCAAGGGAATCATACAGAGACTAATTTCATCCCCCAGACTCCTTATACACTCTACTGTACTTGCTCTCTTGCTCTCTTTCTTTCTCTTCCTGTCTTTCTGGATGATATTTATTCACATCAATTTGTACTTGTAATTACAGAGTTCCCATCGAGATTAACTTCAATCAACCCACCAATCCACTGTATCCACAGCGACCACCGACACTTAAGTTGGACAATCGACGTCAATCGTTATCCGTTGAAGAGCTTTCAATGTCTGATCCATCATCACCAGAGCCTGGTCAAGGAAACAATTTACTTTCCGTATCGAGCAATAATAATAATTTAACTCTCCGCCGGCATTCGGACAATGCAATCAATATACCCAAAATTGAGATCGCTCTATCATCACCAACCACAGCGGAAAATCGTAATATTGCTCGTGCAAGTAGTACAACCAATCTCACCGGTCGACGTCATTCATCTATTAGCCCATCTGATGCACAAAATTTGAATCATCGTCGCCATTCCAGTATCAATCTTCAAGATCTGCAACAATTCAATAGACGTCGACATTCAAGCATCAATACACATGATATTAAGCGGGTTGCAAATAAGATGTCTAGAGCAGCAGATGATATGTTCTGTTCGGCAGTAGATTCTTTGGTAAGCGTTACTATTATCATCTCTCTCTCTCTCTCTCTCTCTTTCCTTATTCCTCGTAAATTTTGTACCAAGACAATATTATCAAGCTATACGCCACCATATAGTGTACTATTTTTGGCTGGAATTTTAGCCTAAGGCTGGTGATTGTGATTATGAATACCAGTTGAGACATTGGCATGAAAGCTATTTCTGATATCTTTTGATATAAATGATTGACCAGCATCATTACTTAAGTTGAATGAGATGGGAGAAAGGCTTACAAGCAAACGTCTATATTGGATTCTGATTTTGTCCTATGGAATGAGAAAAACTTTTGACAGCTTATTTCATCTCATTGCATTCGATTTTGTTTTCTATTTTCTTGTATGTGTGTGCACATGTATGTATACTTCCACTATCAATACAGGAACCATTCTTCAACGGTATATATTTACTGTTATATGATCATGTGTATGAGTATTTCTATTAGAGAAAAAAGAGTTCAGACAGAATTTTCTATAGTATGTCTGTATTTCGTATCTGGTTTTTTTCAATTCATGATCATTTCTTGTATGATTTTTCTTTTTGCCCTATCTTTGCCTGAATAGTGGTTGAATTCTGTTTGCATTAACCTTTCAAATCGAGTATATGTATATATACACTCACACATGTATTGATCTGTGCCTTGTATATACCTCAGACGTTTTATTTTACTCAAAGCCAAAGCATGATCATTTCAGGACAATCTGTTTTTCTCTCTTCCCTTGGCTCATCAATAAGTGAAGATGAATGCAATGAATAGAACAGATCATATACGTGTACATGTACATGTACACTTTCTTCGATCGACAATCAAAGAAACCCAATCTACCATTACATTGAGCTATAAATGAGTACATCTTTGATCACAAATTCTGATATGCATGGGGAGAATTTCTTGGGACATCTTATAGGTTTGATGTAAGAGCCATGGTGTTTAAAAATTGATACCATTAGGATCTGTCATGAGACCAAAACAATCTACTGGAGTTTATAATGCAAATTATACTATTTTTCGATCTAAATTCTTGATGATCTTAATGGGAAGAATCAAGAAAATTTTATTAGCTGTTATTGTTCCATCTATTAGCAGACAATATTGGAAGGATCATCAAAATTTGTAAAGGCTCTTCATTATTCATATGATCAACATGGCACTTCTACTGTGTGTAGATGAAAATTGGGATAATGAAACATTGATTCAATCATAATGAAGGCAAATGATCATAGTTTATGAACACATTCACCATTATGTCCTGTTTTATGTATTACCATAATATGTTTGGATTGTAGATGATGGCACATAGGCTGATACATATAAGATGGCTCATTTTGAATCAATAACCTTCCATCAGAATTCTAATTCTTTACTATTCCAACCCTTCAATTCACATAGGAATCGAAAGCGTCTCATCTCAAGATCGACTTTAATCCAGTTCCATTGATATCACCCACCAAAAGTGGTCGAAGATCATCGGTGGCAGCTCTTTTTGGCCATACTTCACCTACTCCTAGTCTTTTTGGACAGGCACAGACCAAAACATCATCCAAGCTACTGACAAAATTGGGATGTAAAAAGGCCAAAACACCTACATCTTCGGAGAAACTTTTGAATTCTCTGGGCTCTGGGATGGTAAGTAGGATTTATTCAGATTTTCAATGGAAATCCTTCTCAAGATGAGAGAGAGAATCTTCTGAAAGAATAGATTATGGTTAAGAATATGATCTATTATTGATTTTTGTCACTCTCTCTCTTTTTTCCTATCTCGAGGAAATTTTTCCATGTTCATTGTATATTTATCATTCACATGATAAAAGCTGCCCACATATTGTTCATGCAGTGTGTTCTGATTTTTGATGCAAATAATCATGAATAATGAGTATGATCTATGAGCACCTCTGGTCAGAGAGAAAGAGTGAGAGAGAGAGATTCTTCCAAATCTTCTAGACACACATTCTTGTACCACATGATTGATCATCTTCTGTTACCTTTTGTGTGTTTTCCTCTTCTTTTCCTATTCAATAGGAATCAGATCCACCTTTATAATAAATACTCCTCGAAATAGGGAAGGCATGAATTTCCATCTTTTTGGAGGAGATTTTGCAAATACCTCTCAGAGAATAGCTCATATTGCATGAAGAAATAATCATTGAGGTCATTTGTGCTAGTTAGCTTGTTCAAATAGACAAATGCCTACCTTCAACATTCTTTTCGAGCATAATAAGTTGGGCTTCTGATTAGAGTGCATCTTTTCTGATTGAGAGAAGGATTCAAATATCCATTCATTACGAATAAATTCAAACAAATAGTGTAGTAGCAATAGTAATGATAATGGTAGACAAACGATGCGTGTAGTTTATTCTGTTTTCACAATCCAAATTAGATGAATGAATGGATTGTGAAATTTTATTTGATCAATTGTGCAATAATAATTTCCATGAGGAGATTGAAACAGTACCTGAGGGCATGAGGCAAACTTGAAGGTTTTGGAAAAGAAAATTCGATAATACAATGCTGAGTTCAGCTTCAGGGATTCCACTCTCGATTGTAACGGTAACTTTTGGAGAGTTCTCATTTTTCCTCTCTCTCACTAACTCT
>QZCP01000179.1:21807-51499 GCA_003956705.1 Brevipalpus yothersi
GGGTATGATAATATTGAGTGAAAATAAAGATTATAAGATGATTTATGTTCATTTTCGAAGATTTAAATTATTGAATTTCCCACAATTGATGATGAAGATATCTTGTTGACACAAAAAAAGTTTATTTAAATTATTTCATCATATTTCTTGGAGCTAAAAGAGTATCCTCTTTTTGGTTGATTACGTTTCAGACTATTCGTGAAATCATCATTCTATCTAAGAGAATAATTTCATCATTCACTCGATAAAACTCGGTATCACACCTTGAATAGTCTGAACAGATGGATTGAGAAAATCATCAGTCTCATGAGTGAGTTATATTGCCCCATGGTATTGCGAAATCTTGGCAAGTCAAATTTTTTTCCTCTCAGCATTACTTTCAATTGCAGTGAGTTGAGCACTTGTTTCAGCCGATTGTGTCCATGTGCTAACATCTGTTAGGGATAATTGTCACATTGATTTGACTCCATGTGAATTATTTGACCACTTTTATGTATATAAATTTTTATATGCTCTTCTCAATTGCTTCATTAAAAGTAAATTTTGAAATATTTTATCACCGATTTTCCTTCGCTTGAACTGTCAATGTAAAGTACAGCGTAGTGTATTTGGTATAACTCAATTAGCTGATCATTTTCAGTGACAAGGGTGAGCCAACTTCGATTTTGTTTATAATTCTAGTCCCCATTATATCCGTAGAAGATAATTTAGTAGCTAAGGAAATCGTAACCTAATGAATTCAAAATCACCGAATATTTGCATTCAATCTCTCAAATAATAGATTTTATGAGTTAGATGGCTTGTACCAATAAACATCCTCCTCATTAATATTCTGATTAAACCGATAAAATTACTTACATAAGGAATAAAGTATAAAAGGAATAAACCGTAGTTCCTGCTCCTAACAAAACTGAGACATTTTTAGATACAACAACAGAATTAGGATTGGAACTCGATATATGCCTATGTCTACTGCTATATATCATAATATTTGGCTTATCTTGAGGATCTGAATCCATTTTTAAAAGTTTAAGAATGAGACTTTCCTTCGAAAAGTCATTGAATAGAGAAAATTTTTACCTAATTTCTTCTTTATGAGAAATATTAGGCATTAGAACTGATCTGAATCTCTGGTTTTAGCTGAAAAATGTGACGACTCAGATCAGATTTATCGTTTTTTATTCTCTTACTACAAATCTAAGACCAGAAAATAATCAATCCCAGGTTGTTGGGTTAGGACTGATATTCTAGAGCTGATTTCAAATCTTTGACAGGTGGAAGTAGAGGCTTCAATTTCCTTCCTCGAATAATATCTGATCCTTTTTCGGCAATCATTATAGCTGGTGCATTTGTGTTTCCAGTAATTACTTCTGGCATAATTGATGAATCAATTACTCGAAGGTTTTTCATGCCTCGAACTAAAAGTTCTGGGTCCACAACTGCGGTTGGATCGTCTTTCGAGCCCATTTTACATGTGCCAACGGGATGGTAGCTTGTAACTGTAATTGATTGGGCAAGACATCGAAAATAGTCGTCCGTACCTAGTGGATATTTTTCACATCCAGGCAGTGTATTAGGAAAAGGCTTTGCATCAATAAATTGTCGAGATATTTTGAATTCAGCAATCTGAGCTGCAATTTTGGCTGCTTCAATGACCACTTTTAGATCATAATCATTCTCAAAGTATTGATGGTCAATTAGAGGATCATTTTCTGGATTGCGATTTGCTAATCTTACCACACCTTTACTCAGAGCTCGGAAGTTACTGGCTACAATATTGAAGCCACTTTTGTATAGCTGAGGTGAGAGATATTTCTTGGTAACTTCTGATTTGTAGTCAGAAATATACTCTAAAAAAGGAGAAAATCAATATCATACTATACAATCGAATTGTGGAAAGAATACCTTGAATAAAAAGAGGGTATCCAGAGCCAGG
Source organism: Brevipalpus yothersi (assembly GCA_003956705.1). Taxonomy (NCBI): domain Eukaryota; kingdom Metazoa; phylum Arthropoda; class Arachnida; order Trombidiformes; family Tenuipalpidae; genus Brevipalpus; species Brevipalpus yothersi. The sequence continues at coordinate 23,744 of QZCP01000179.1, forward strand.
AATACCATCAGCGAAAACCAAATTTATGTCCGGTCTCTCATCTAGAGCGTACTTTGATCTGACAAATGCTCTGATTTGATTTCCAGACAGACCAAGGCTTCCAGTAAAGTTTTTTGCATACAATTGAGCATTTTCAACCAATTGATCTGTTTGTATATATGTAGCAGATGTGTTTGGTCTTGTGGTATAAAACAACAAAGTAGTAGGATGGTCCTGAAGATTTTCACCAACTCCTGGTAGATCCAAAATCACTGGAATATCATGCTTTTTCAGCTCCTTCTTTGGACCTATTCCTGATAGCATCAGAATTTTAGGTGTATTGTAAACACCAGCCGAGATTATTACCTCTCTTTTGGCTCTGACTTGATAGAACATTCCATTTTTCTTATATTTGACTCCGTCAGCTTGCTTATTCTCGGGATCAATGAGTATTCGATGAACTACAGCACCGGTAATGATATCCAAATTTTTTCGCTTCGATGCTGGACCCAGGTAAGCTCTACCAGTTGAGCATCGCTGACCTCGTTCGATTGTTTCTCGTGTGAAGCCAAAGCGTGTCTGATTTATTCCATTTACATCACCTCGAATATAACCCAATGATTCGGCAGACTTCATCAAAGTTAACCCAATCTCTGATGGCTCGATAGCCCCACGAATAGCTATCGGGCCATTGGTCCCATAATAGCCTTTGTCAAAAATTGAGATACCTTTCTCAGTGACTCGTTCGAGTTTCAGAAAATATGGGAATACATTAGCCCAAGACCAACCCGATGCACCCAATTGTTCCCATCTATTGTAATCAAGAGGATTGCCGCGAATATAAGCAAATTTATTGTGACCTGATCCACCTCCAATTCCTCGTCCCACAGGCAATCTGACCCGATTGGATTTGAAAGCTCGTCCATATTTGTTTCCTCTTTTATTCCGATAGGCATATGTTTTATTACTTTTTTGAATTAATTCTGCAACATAAGGTGTCATAGAGAATCCAGTCTCCTCTTCACCGGCCTCCAGCAATAGAATTCGATTTTTGCGATCTTCGCTTAATCGAGCTGCTAAAACTGAACCAGCACTTCCAGCTCCAACGATGATGTAGTCATACTCGGAATCAGATCTATCTTGAACTTCGAGTGGATATCCTGGTGAGGAAACGGTGTTCACTAGTCCCAGAAGTAGATCATAAACTCTGGGTAGCCAATTTGGTATTCTTGTTACTTCATTGACGATAACACCCAGTGAATTTTCATTCTTGAAATTTGAGAAATCATTTTTGGTCAACTGATCGATTACAAACGGGATCGATGTATTGTAAAAACTTTCTACTGTTGTGAATGGACAAAGACAACTGAAAACTAATAAACATGGAATTAACATTGTGTGTGATAATCATGAATGGACGGAGAGAATCATTTTATCTGCATTTATAATGAAATTGAACATTTGTACCGTCAATGTCCTAGATTCTCATCAGCTGTCAGTATTGCTGATGCTTCTCATTGCTCTGTCCTAATTTTTGGCACTTGAAATGATATGAAGACTAATATTTGCTGATATAAAGCGAAATTAGAATAAATCATAACGGTCACAATTTTCTCTTTTTATTGGAATACAATGGGTTATAGGGAAGGAAAACTAATCCAATTAATGATATTGGATAGAAAAGTATCTGAATTGATTAAAATTAGATTTTGAAATGCAAAAATATTACTTTCAAATGGATCTCATAATCTCATAATCTGAGTCGATAAACCTCTAAGTTTTTTGGTACACTAAGGCTGATTTCAGATCTTTGACGGGTGGAAGTAATGACTTCAATTTCTTTCCTCTTATAATATCTGATCCTTTTTCAGCAATCATTATAGTTGGTGCATTTATATTGGAAGTTGTAATTTCTGGCATTACTGAAGCAACGATTATTGGAAGATTTTTCATCCCTCGAACTCGTAGTTCTGGATCGACAACTGCCGCTGGATCATATCTTGATCCCATTCTACAAGAACCTACTGGATAATAGATTGAGAGAGTGATAGTCTTGGCAAGACATCGAAACACTAACAATATACACCGTATTTACTATATAATGTGATGATGAAATCTAATCTCGGGATGTTTCTGTGCGATTTCCTTTTCCAATATTTTTTGTACTTCAGAGAAGGATGCATATCGAAAGATTCAACTTTTTCCGGATAGCCCTTCGATAATGAAAATAGTTTCGAATCTAAAATTGGTGTCAAAAATCAGATAATCAATAAGTTATCTGACAACTGTCTCTTGATCTACCTCTTATCACTTGGAGACTCATTATTGAAATTGAAGTCTACATCAGATATATGAATGTTTATGAGGGGGAATAATTCTCAAAGATCATGAGATAATGGGACTTCCCGATTTCTCGATTTTACTCAGGCATTTCGAATGACTTTCGAAATTTTTCAAATTGTAAACATCTTCCAAACATCATCTAAAATGATCGATCTACATGATCTATAAAATACATCGGCCTAGTAGTTTACATGAGCTGTTATGTGGGAGGAATTTTCCAATACTAAAAAGCGCGTTTACCAATTTAAACCAACAATTTTTTGATTTTTCTATCTGTTTTGGTGAAGAATTTGTGATCAGGAAAAAATTTTTCCACTCAAATGGCGTGAAAAAATGATGAATTTTTCAGTAAAAAGTGGAGAAAGAGACGACAAATGGCTGTTAATTGTACACACACACCAAGAGAGAGAGAGAGAGAGAGAGAGATTTTTATTTCATTTTTGGTTTGGACGGTTTTTGGGCGGCTTTTCGGTCCTTCTCGACTCTCAGATAATATTGGAAAAAAGCGAGTTAATTCTGAAAATCCATCTATAATTGAGCAATCTTTTGGAACTGTCTTAACATAGAAAGTGAATGATTTTGTCACCATTTCCTAGCCTCGCGAAAGATTTTTCGAAATGAAAAAAATTCTCGTATTCGTCCATTGATTTCAGATATCTTCGATCTATCGCTGAATAATATAAATCTATAAATTTTTATAAAAAGTTATAGTTTAAGCTACTGAAGTGAGCATTAGAGGCGAAAATTTTATTTCAGAAATTAAGAGTCCTAAGGTGCCAGTCAGCAAAATATGAGGTTAAAGTGAATATAAGAGAGAGTTCTATCGGATTCAAGACAATCAGCATCATGTAAATGTGCCGATCAATTGCTGCTATTTCTGAAAGATGAATCATGAATAAATCGTGAGACGGTTTTTATTGGAACCCAAAGACACCATTCAAAAACTCAGATCGATATACTTCAGGGCAGTCTTAGGATTTTTAACAGGAGGTAAGAGTGGTGCCAGTTTTCTACCCCTGATAATATCAGCCCCTTTCTCTCCAATCATTAAAGATGGCCCATTCGTATTGGCTGTTGGACTTTCGGGCATAATGGAAGCATCGACAACTCGAAGATTCTCAACGCCCCGAACTCGAAGTTCAGGATCCACAACTGCAGTCAGATCATCTTTGGCACCCATCTTACACGTGCCAGTTGGATGATAACCACTGATTGTGAGTGTCAAGATATGGCACCGGAAGTAATCATCGGAGCCTAGTGGATATTTTTCACAGCCTGGAAGAGTATTGAGAAACGGTTTTGCTCCAGTTCTTTTCCGAACAATCTCATTTTCGGCCATTTTTGCTCCCAATTTGGCAGCCTCAATTAGAACTTTCAGATCTTGCTCATTATCAAAATATCTGTGATCAATTATCGGATAATCTCCTGGATCAGCTGATGCTATGCGAACTTGGCCAATACTCAGAGGACGATAGTTACCAACAAGAATCATCAGACCATCTCGATATGAATGAGGTAGGAAATACCGCTCGGTTACTTCCTGTTTAAAATCATAGAGATAACCTAGGAATCGGAAAAATAAGATATCTTATTAGTCCTCATCCGATTATTATCAGTTTATATGACTCACTGTTGATGAAATTTGGAAAGAATGATCCAGAAAATATTGTGAATACACCAAAGTTCATATCTGGTCTCTCATCGAGAGCATACTTTGATCGATAAAATCCTCGAATATCATAACCAGGTCCAGCAAATACTCCAGTCGAAATGGCTGCATATTGTTCAGCTTGTCTGGTTATCTGTTCATTTCTCATGTATACGACAGAAGTATTCCAGTTGCATTCGTAAAACAAGAGAGTTGCTGGATGATCATGCAAATTTCGGCCAACTCCAGGAAGATCTACAATCACTGGGATCTTGTGCCGTTTTAGCTCCTCTTTTGGTCCTATTCCTGAGAGCATCAAGAATTTTGGAGTATTGTAAGTTCCAGCAGATAGAATCACTTCTTTTCTGGCTCTAACAATAAATCTATCTGTTGCAGCTCTCACAAATTCAACTCCATAAGCACGCTTTTCAACTTTATCAATCAAAATTTTATGGACATGAGCTCTAGTGATAATATCCAAATTTGGTCGACCAGAGGCTGGGCTCAGATACGCTTTACCCGTCGAGCATCGCTGTCCGTTCTCAATAGTTCGATGGGCATACATCAGACGAGTTTGATTTTTACCGTTAGCATCACCTATCGGTAAGCCAAGGTCTTTGATGCCCTCCATAACAGCTCGCCCAATAAGCGAAGGTTCTAGGGTTCCCTCAATGGACATCGGCCCATCAGTTCCATGGTACCCGTCATCAAAGGGTGAGAAACCTTTTTTGGTGATACGTTCCAATTTCAGAAAGTATGGAAACACATCAGCCCAAGACCAGCCAATAGCACCAAGCTGTTCCCAGCGGTTATAGTCCAAAGGATTCCCTCGAAAATAAACCATAGCATTATGGGCTGATCCACCACCGATTGCATGGCCAACTGGTGTGGAAACCATGTTACCTGTGATTCCTCGAGCTGATCTTTTGTCAGACATCGCTTTGTAGGGGTAAACTAGCTCACTCTTCAATAGAAGAGGATGTAGTGTCGGTGTCATCGAGAATCCTGATTCCTCTGGTCCAGCTTCCAGTAGAAGTACTCGATTTTTGGGATCTTCACTCAATCGAGCTGCAACTATTGAACCAGCAGTACCAGCACCGACAACAATGTAGTCATATTCTGGATCTGGCTTATCTATGGTAACAAGAGGATAAGGATCCGAACTGGATATACTGATCAATTCTATCAGTAAATCATACACTCTTGGAAGCCAATCTGGAACTTTGGATACCTCCTTCATTATGACGCGAAGTTGTGATTGTGCTTTTTGGTAATCATCTGAATTTCGAGATGTCAGATTTCCAGAAGGAAAACCTTGTTCAATAAGAGATATTATACTATCGGAACTCCAAGCATCTACACGAAAAGTGATCAGAGTAATGACGAATAAGAAAAACTGATTGAGATTCATTTTAATGCACTTGGTTTACTTAATGTGAACTATTCTTATGAGAACACTAGCAAAATTAGACTTATAACTGTATTTCTCTCAACATATTGTTTCTAATCACTGGGGAAAGTTGAATTTTACAGATGGAAAATTGTTCCGTATCTGACTAATATTTTCTTTTGTCACCAGAAATATAAATTTTGAATGAGCGTGTGTATCATGGACTAAACTTTACGAAAGAAAAAATTATGCCAAAAAATCCCAAGTTTTCAGTTTACTGAATCACTGATCATTCATGGATGAATAATGAAGTGTTAGCTGTATGGATCAGACAGAGGTGTTCCAATGCGATCTCATTTTCACTTCCTGACATATGTTGCTCTCAATCGTGAGACAGTCATTCTTGTGTTCAAAAAAATGTGATATGTTTGAAACAGAGAAAAATGTTGAAACAATCGGAATACAGAATAACGCAATACAGTTATGAGAGAGAGAGAGAGAGAGAGAGAGAGAGAGAGAGAGAGAGAGAGAAACAAGTTAATTGGACAGATATGTTACTGGAGAGCCTGATTTTCGAGCTCTCTTATTTCAACTTCAATGAAGTCCATCTCTTTTTCGTATATGGCCAAAACGGAGAGGCAAATAACGGCAATCACGATGCCCAAATTTTGTAGTGCCAATATTTGTAAGCTAGAGCGTATACCTTTTCGGATAGCATTTTCCATCGTTCGATTCATCTCTTTCATCACATCAACCAGGGCCATATAGAGAAACATTCCACCGGCAATAGCGAAAATGTATGGAGATTCTTCCTCTGCTGCATCACCCAGAAAAGCACCCAAAGCAAGACCCGGATAAAGAGCACACGCTGAGATGAATATCCAGAAGAATGCTTGTCTCATGTCCATACCAGCACGAATTAGAACGGAAAATGTTCCAAGTCTGTGGGGAACTTCTTCCAACATCACGGCAACCGAAATACTGATACCAGCCAAAATATTTCGATCAAATGCTGCTCCAATCGATAGGCCATCAATAAAGTTGAGACATGCATCTCCCAGAACTATCATCCATGCCACAGCATCAACCAGATTCCTCGTGGTAGATATGTGATCTTTTCTCATCCCGGCAATATCATTTACATAAACTTGCTTACTTCGTGATATTGATTCTGTTTCAGCATCCAATCCAGTGTCAGAGGAAGCAGCATCACCCGTTGTACAGCCAATATCTTGAATACTGATCATTTTCATTGTCAATGGATTTCGTAGTGTGGCCAACTTTTGATCAATCTGATCTTTCGGTGTATTAGTGTGGACCAGTGGTCGTTGGAATATTGCCTCCAAAAGTTCATTTTCTCTACCTTCGATCCCATTCCGGAGACCACTCGTTGTACCAGTGAGAGGAAAAATTTCCAATTGATCACCTCGATCACCTCCAGAATCTTTGTTTCCACAATATCTTCGAGCAACATTCAATGTTGGTGATGAGGTCATGGAAGCCTGGAGATTAAGCAATTGTAGCGGTAAATCATCATCCAAAAAACTAGATCTTCTACGACGACCTTTGATGTTGTTTGCATTCATCAGAGTCAATATTCGCTCAGTTATGTAGAAGATATAAATTCCGGCAAAAATGAGAAAAGTGCGCCAAAAGTATTTCCGATAATCATCATCCGAAATACCGAAAGCTTGTGGAAATAAATGTAAAATAGCTGATCCTGATAGACCGCCAACGGCAAGTCCTTCAAAAAGTGTCAAAATTGTTCGACGATTTTCACGAGTCAAAAAGGGTAACAATATTAGTCCACCCATTGATACGACAATTGATAGGGTAACAAATAGGATACCAAATGCCCACACTTTATCATCTTCTGGCTCAACCAGTATCGGACGTTTGTCCTCATCTTCGTTCTCCATCTCTTCCGATTCATCTAGGCAAATGTATGCTCGTTGACGAAATACCATCAGTGGACACAGACGAGCGAATGCTTGATGAAAATATTGAATATCAACTGGAAACATGTCGAGAATTCGTTCAGCGGGTAAACATTGTTCCATAACAATTTTACACAATGGCTTAGTATCATCGGGCAAAGAATCACATCCAATATCTCTTTCTTTTAGGGCTTGGTGGAGAAGAGATCCTGCCGGTGAATATTGGCGATGTTTCACTTTGAATAGATAAGTTTGCAGTTTCCGGAGGACATCTTCATCCAGATCAACAGCTTCATCTTCCGGTCCAAACATTATGTGTCCCCGGATGAGCACATAAGCGGACAATAGACTGGCATCTTTGAGATCAGCCAATATTGGTAGAGTTCGGTTGAAATTTTCACCCACTAGAGAAGCATCGGTGAAGAGGTTCCTCGTTGGTAGATCACCTGTGAGGATAATGGCTCCACTTAATAGGAGGAGGATGAATTTTCGATGTATTCCAGAACAACAATTGGGTAGAACTAATGTCATCATCAGTCAACGTTGATGGAAAGATATGTATTGGTAGAGGCGAAAGTTTGATGGCAATAAAGATAAGTATATAATTTGAATCAGCATAAAATTTAGTCATCGATGTATTAATTGGATTCACACACAAAGAAAGTTAGAATCCAATCAGAAATAACAATTGATGTTGCAGCGAGGAGTGAAAAGATCTGGAGTGGCGGAGAAAAAAAATTAGTCGATGAACACTGAATGTGAAGAAATGATGGATTCAGTGAGTATATTAGTGGAGATATTGTACAAGAAGGTATATTAATTGGGGCTATTTGATGTGGAAGATTAGATGCTATCAGAGAGAGTCTATAATCAATAGTTTTTGCACTCTCTTCGTATTTATCCTTCCACGGTCCCAAACAATTTAGCTTATATTTTATGAATGAATTGGTACAAGATGGTGCGCGACGTTGAGAAGAAAAGACAAGGGAAAAAAATATGGCTATGACCTTTAGAAATTAATTAATTATAATTTTACTATGATCAACAAGAGGCTTGGATAGGAGAATAGATCCTCATCCTTTTTGTCAAATCAGTTTTTGATTAAAAATATCTGAAATATATTAAAAATATTTGACATGAGATGTCAAATGAAGATCAGTTCCTCGTTGATGGATGGACAGATTATTTCGAATATTTGACTCAGAAGATCAGATCATTTAGAGAATATATTGTGAAGGGAATCAACTCAATTAAAATTTCCTGGCCAAAGGGAAAAACTCAAGCCTTTTAAGCTTAGGCTAAGCAAGATCACTCTGGTTGCAATCTTTGGGATTTCCGACACATAAATATCAAGTGAGTAATCTTCGAAAGCAAGGGAAACCCCGAAATCTGATTCTGTTTCCAAAGGGCAATAATTAGATTTGTATGCATAGTTTAGCAATGATCGATTTTTTGGTCTGACATGAGTGAGAATTCAGCAAGATCAGCATGCTGAAGCGAGAGTTATCGAAAAGTTTTCTTACCTCTAGTAATGTGATGAGCTGATTCTTGATTAATCTAGCGTTGAAAACACGAAGTTTTAATTTCTAATTTAACCCAGAAAGGACAACATTCCAACAATGTGTTCAAAGTCAATAAAGCCTCATATTTCATGGCTTACAGTCATAATAAACTAATCAGAGTCTTGTGTAGGAGAGAAGCTGCTAGACGAGAGAGGATATCTTTCCCATTATACTTGATGCAAAGGCAAGCTGGGCATTTCATCATTTTTCTGGTTAGTTCAGTGAGCGATGTTTCGTCAGTGATACGAGTCTAGGAGTTTAGGGTGCTCTGTTTTTATCACCATGAAATCGACAATTTGAACTCCCACCTGACTAGATAAGCTCATCATGGTGAATTTCATCATGAATTTTCATGAGAGGAACATCGTCTCAAAGTTCAGAGATCATTATCAGCCGGGAAAAGGATTGCCTATCGGTGTTCATGAGAGTTATTTTTCCTATCAAATCTCATTTCTCATCTAAACGTGGTCTCATTTTCATCGAATTGAGTGATTCCATCTTCAATCGAACCAATCTTGGCTCAATCCTATGATTATGTCATGTATTTGATGATCAAATCGGATTGATCACAAAACATCGATGATACTTTACAAGCTCTTGAATATGATCTGTCAATGAACTTTCTATCATTCATCTAGAGAAGAAAGTGAAAACTATGAAGAGCTTGCATCATCTTGTCAATTGAACGGGGAAACTCTTACAAACTCTTACTTGTTAGCCAAGATGAAAGTAGCAAATCAGTTTCCAACATTCAGATGCAAGCTTCGAAATTCGAACCAAAAACATAGAAAAATTTCCAGAGGAGAAATATTGAATCATCTCGAAGATAAATTTTTTCGTGAGGCTTCGAGATTGGTAGAAACATAGTGAGATATCATAGAAAATTGTGCATATTTCAATCGAAATATGTAAAAGTGTGAGCTCACCAAGAGGGCACAAGCAAGATGGGAGAGATTATTTTTCAAGGTGAGATGAATCAGAGTTATGATTAATCTGTTCTCCAAAAAGAATGTTAACGTTATGATGTACCATTGTGGTGGTTGAGAGAATCATATTGTAATGCTTTCTTCTTACAAGATGATCTCGATTGAGATCAAGTGGGCAATTGAGTTTCAATGACAATTCGCGAGCCTAAAAGAGTACTTCATTGTAATTTTTATAGCCTACATTGACTGATGGCCTTGGAGTATAAATCAAACATTGACTCTTGTCAGCTCATCAAGACTGTAGGAAAAGAAAGAATGATATGTAACATAGTAATCATATCACAGGTAGTCACTTAGGGAAGAAAGAGAGAGAGAAAAGCTCGTCGTTCGGAACGGTTTGGAAGCAGAGAAGAGAAGATAGACGGCTCAAATGTGATAGTTGTGAAAAAAAGTCATTTCATTAATCACTCTTCCTGGTTAGACCAGGAAAATGTATGATACAAACATTTTGGTCATAATCGCAAACCACTGCACGGCTCACAGAAGCTACTTTCAAATTTTTGATGGTCGATCTTCTATGATCACCAAAAGAGCTCAAACTAATTACACGAAGTATGGATGCTTCACTTATGTCCCACAGGATAAGATGATCATCCTTGGCAGTTATGAGGATGTTTTGGGTTAAAGGTATCAGCCCGACATAAAAAGAGCGTTGCTGTTGGAGGGAAAAAGAAAGTATAATTGTACATAAGTTGTTCTGTTTTGGTGTAAAGAGGATCAAACCTACATTGGGAATGGAATGAACCAGATTTCCAGAGTATTTATCCCAGATATTTATTTTATTATCGGTACCAGCACTGATAACGTATAGAGTTGTGGCAGAAAGAGAAGTAACTGCAGCATCACGATGGGCTTCTAGATTAAAGAAGCACGTGCCAGTAGCGAGATCCCACAGACAAACTTGTCCTCCTTTGCATCCACTGAGAGCCGAGTTTGAGTTAGTCTGTAGAAAGTAAGAGGAAGAACAATGAAGAGGAATCATTTTTAGATAAGATTTGATCATGTTTTACCTTGTCTACTTCGAGACATGTTATTCCTCCGAAATGTCCGTGAAGATTGTATATACAAGATCCATTCTCTAATTTGAAAACTTTCACTAAGTGATCAGCACCACCGGTTATGATATGACTAGCCTCAATTTGAAGCGATGAGATAGGCTGAGAGTGTGCTCGAAAGGCGCGAATCAGACTGACTGTAATCAAATTATCAGATACAGACGTTGTTTTTGTCGAGAACATGTTTTGGTGGACTTGAGTGTACACATGCTGATGGTGGGGATTATTATGATCAGGTCTTTCGGTGGGACGGCCGAAACTATATATCTCCAATACACCATCTAATCGACCCAAAACAAGTTTATCACCATTTGTTCTGATCACAGTTATACCAGATTCACTCTCATGATGATGATAATTGTGTCCAGAGAGAACATCCCATATCTCTAGACGCCCCTTGGCACAGCCGAGAAGGACATAACGTTCACTCACTTCCATGGACCATATTTGTTGAAAGTCCAAGGGCGACTCACGTCTCAAGTTTGCCGGTATTTCGAGATTTGCGATATCTTCTGTATCATTGAAAGCAGCATCGATCAGCTCGGTGAGATGATCCTTATTTGAATTGATACGTGAGTAGAAGGGAGCAAAATTGTAACTTGTTTTAAGAGTTTCAGTGGAAGAGCTGTTAGGTAAGAACGATGGAGAATCAGGAGAGGTATGTTCGATGAATTCACCGGATGTTGTACTAGAACATGAACCGTATGTTGAATCCGAAGAGAAACTGCCTGTTGGTTTATGGTGGGGCTTGAAAGTGCGAGAATCGCTCTTTTTGTGTGATATCACGTTTTTCACAATAGATCGATTAACTTGAAGATGGCACTCACCGGATAATACATCCCAAACAGAGAGATCACCGTTCATCGAAGTCACAGCTAAATAAGGATCTTTGTCGCTGGAGGCAATCATTTCAATTTCCTCTTGATGAGCTTCTCTCTTCATCAAGATTGTTTCCAACATATAATCATCCATTTTACGTTTCAAATCATCTGAAAGTCCAAGAATATCACCATTGGTGGACCATGAGCTACGCCATTCATCGTATCTCCTAGAGCACATGCATTTATACATAATTATAGAAATGTAGATAATGCAGATAAGAGTTGGGGTCGAAAATAGCAGAACAAGAAGATACACTCTTGAATTCCAATCGGGTCGATCTACGCCAGGAGGCAATTCATCGAGATCATCATTTTGATCATAATATGATGGTTGAATAGCACCAGGATAGAGGGAATGTGTTAAAATTTGGTGATCACGATCAGATGAGTGTCTGTTTTTCATAGCTGAAGTTGGGTCCACAGGTATAGACAAATGTATCGGTGGAAGGAATGAAATGTATCGTCCTGATAACGAAATGTTGTAAAATCCAAACAAATTTGACCAATGATGAGGTGACAATATGCCTCCCGGGCGACGTATCAGATGTTTAATCCGATGATAAGATTGCTCCTCATCCGCACTGTTTCCAATATCTCCCTCCCTCTTATCATTGCCGCTCGATAAAATTGAAGGAGCTTCTCCTTCAGCTTTTCCACTGTCGGGTTTTACCGCCACTTCTTCTCCTGCTTGTGAGATTTGATCAACAATCCCTGACCTGAGTAGTAGAATCAGAATCCAAGCGACAAGACACACCATCAAGAAGCGATGAACCATTCGAGTTTGTGTCCAAAAGTGAACCAGTTTCAGCCTTTTAGGCAGCTTAGCGGGCTTTGGTTCAGATGAATGTGAAAAAATGTTGTTTTGGGAGGACATTCGATTAGATAAGAGATATTTGTTACTACTGCTCAAGCCATTCACACCGGAATGTCGGATAGGAGAACGGATATTCTTCCTGCCATTTCGGTTATTCAACTGATTTGAGAATTTGAGAGAAAAAAATGATAAGTTAATCTAATTATAGATAGAAAATTAATTAGATGTAACTACCTCAACTCTTTGAATATCAACGGTTAATAATGCAGTGAAAAATGTGAATTGTAGAAAAAAATCTGACACCAGACCAATCATACCAAATAGACAGTATTCCTAGCAGGAGAAAGGAGAAAGGAGATGGATGAAGAGTGGGATACAAAAAAAACTTGTGTGTACACATTGAAGGGTGGAGAGTAGGAGAAAATCCCTTCCAGTTATTCCCTTCAGGCTTACCTGTATAACAGGAACGAAAGTCGAGTATCCTGTAGTCAAAAGGCCCAACTCGATGAGAAGATTCTTTACAAGAGACTGTCCCCCTCGACTCAGACCTTGAGCAACTCTCACTTTTACATCCAAGTGGGCAGGCGAAGAGACTACAGATTGGGTTAAAACCAACATGTTCTCCAAACCTAGTGACGAAATGATGGTAAAAAGGAATTGATAAAAATTAAGAGAGAGATTAGTCAATAGTGAGTATAAGAAGATATTGTGAAGGTTTTCGTTTTTCTCAACATAGTGTCATCAAATATCGTGCTTATAATAAAGTTGTACATATGAATATGCATCAATACAACTACTCACTTATGATAACGATGAGATAGGGTAAAATTTCTCTACCATTCAGAGGTGGATTGAAATCGAACCAAGAGCAGATACCAAAAGACATTAGAAGGCATAGTATGACGGTCAAAAGTGAGCTACCAGCAAGAGCCCATTTTCGTTTGATCAAATCAATTTTACCTTATTATCAAAGAAAAATAATAGGAAGAAAAAGAGCATAAGAAGTGGATAAGAAACATGAGAGAGTTAACAGCTCGTGTCTATCATAGATCTTTCAAGGTAATTGAGACGTTGATGTTCTGCTTCTGCGGTAAGAAAAATTGATGGTCAAGGACAAACTTACGGACAGAGAAGTAGATGTAGAAAAATAGCATGATGTAAGTGGCTATCAGTGCTGGACTCTTTATGAGTGAGAATTCGTTTTGAAAATGAAAATGAGTCAGTCTTTGGCTGAGATCTTGAGAATTTATACTGCTACTGTAAGTTTCTTGTGTTGTTGATTGATTTTTTTCAATCACAAACGGATCCACAGGATAACGGTCACCAAGATGAGCTGCTAAGCTATCCATAAATTGGCGATTATGTTTAGAAAACACCAATGTGACCGCATAGGTGATTGTTCTTTGACGATTTCGTAAATAAAATGGTCTTATACCAGTTTCCATCCAAGGTACACCAAAAAGAATTTCACGTAGATTACCAGAATCAAGGTAACCAAAATCTTTTGTGTTAAAAATAGTTTTTATGATTGTTGCATCTTGATTAAATTTATTTATATCGTTCTTCCATATATTTGCCGGCGATATGAGAAGACAAGTGTATCGTGGAATAACATTTGTAGCAGTATTATCTGGACTTGCTATTGGCTCATTGATTTGGAGGCACAAATCATTTAAACTAGTTACTTTTGAGCTATTAATATATATGATGATCAATAGAAGGAGAGAGAGAGAATAGAGAGAGAGAGAATAGAGAAAGAAGGAAGAAAGAAGAAAGAGAGAAACTTACTTATTGAAGATGAGATTCTTTTTTACGCTTTTTGCCTCATAAGACAAATATTAATATCATATTGGTCAACATGCTTCAGTTAAGCAGGATATGAATATCGACACCATTCATCCTTATTTTTTCCTTTTCCCTCTCACTTTTTCATACACACATACATGTACTACATGTTGATACTGATAGAAGAAAAAACTACTTCACTTCTACTTACCCTTCAGTTGTCTGAAAATTGGATACGAATTCAACCAAAGGAAATACTTGAGCTAACGGTGCTCGTATTGCATCCATAAGTGTCAAATTGTTTTTCCATGGTATTACTGCTGATTTAACAATTATCTGTTGGACAATGGCATACGGTGGCACAGTGTTATGGTATTGATACGATGAATAAGGCGATGACGATGGACCATATATTTTGAATCCATTAGAATTATTAACCAAAACAGGATAGCAACAAAATGAGAAAACACTTAATGCAATGAGTATAATCAACCATGGATGTGTTGAACACAATAAACCATATTTATAGAATATTTGCGGTGTCTTCCAACCGGTTGGATGTGATGTATTGTCTCTATTTAACTGATTATTACTTCCAGTGGCCATATGAATTGTGTTTACCGTAATTGTGGATGATATATTCAATGATAATAATATTAATAATAATAATATTTGTTATTAATGACGATAAGGAAGTAGTGATTGAAAAATGTATTAAAGTTATCGATAATATTAACAGTGAACGTGATAGTAATTGTTGTTGAACACTTTTTGTTGTTGTTGCTACTGCTGTTGTTGTTGTAGTTGAATTCGGTTTCAATCGTGATTTCAATAATTGTGATGATTTTAATGATAATATCAATCGTATTGGTAATAATTTGATGCTCATCACATCCATTGCAAAATCAAAGTAGTTATATCACACTTTGCGCACTTTGTGATTAACACATTATGTCAAACACTGGACAATCATGTCCATCATTTGGCTCACATATTGATATTGTTTCATTTGACTTATGATGTGAAAATCTTGTCACAAAATCAAACATTTCTCTTCAAACCAGCAAAGTGATGATCATGATTCATGTCAATTCAATTGTGTTCAATTTTCATGTCTCAACACATGCACGAAGTCAGATCAAACATCAAAACAATCATGTTCAGTATGTTCAGTGTATCTGATACATTATTTTGAATATCAAATCTTGAATAATATAGAATAAATCCTTGTTGGTATCGAATATTGAGAAGATGTAGATCTGATATATGTATTCTTGAGATGATAAATCTTATAAGACTTGCTTCAGGAAGATTTTCTTTTCAATTCATTTAATTTTAATCACACGCTTAATTAAATTAGAAAGTTTCTAATTAGATTCATACGGTTATCATATTACGGATATGAGCATCATATAAATAATCGTAATTCACTTTCTCATATAAACACACAGCTTATATAATTCAAGTGTTTGTATACATGATGTCTGTATGAATGAATAAAGAGAAAATTGAATTGATTAAATTGATCATCTTTCAATTTTGATGCTTTTTTCAACATTAATCCATGTATTTCGTTGAATTCATTATGTTTGTGATCTCAGAGAGGTACCAGTGAATGAAAAACACCACAATATGGGAGGATTACTTGGTAAAAGTAAAAAGAATGTAGCTCACAAAGTTACCGAAGCCGATATGGCTGTGCTGGTAAGTCAATGCCTAACAATTAGCAGCAATCGAAATGATATTCATATTAAAACATATCGAGATTATTGCTAATCTGATGGTGATCATGAATTATGATGCAATCACTGGCCAAAACGAGTGATAAATAATGAGTCTAGTAGCAATTAAGTATTATGTATCTGATTGATTTTTTTTCTTCCTTTCTTTCTTTTTCACAGCAATTGAAACAGCAGCGAGATAAACTCAAACAATATCAAAGGCGTGTCCTTAATCAACTTGATAAAGAAAAAGATTTGGCCAAAGAACTTGTTCTTAAGGGTCGAAAAGAGTTAGTATCACATCTAATCAAGCTAGAAGGTTTTTGGATGCTTTCAATGATTCTAAAAATGTTTCTCCAATTTTACAGTCGTGCCCTGTTGATATTGAAAAAGAAAAAGTTCCTAGAAAATATGGTCGCAAATTCTGACAGCCTATTAGAGCATGTTGAAACACAATTACATGACATCCAATTTGCTCAGATTCAAACCAAAGTTCTGTCTGAACTGGAGAGGGGCAATCAAGCTCTCAAAGAGCTCAATAAAGTCTTATCAATCGACAGGGTAGAAGCGATACTTGATGAAACTCGTGAGGGTATCGAAAAACAACAGGTACCGTTATCACTCAGCCCTATTGTACTGGACCTTAATAACTTGTAAATTGTTTTCCACAGGAAATTGACCAATTAATAAGTGGTGCCATTGGTGATGAAGATGAAAGTGCACTTCTAGAAGAGCTTGAAAGAATGGAAAGAGCTGATCAACAAAATATCGAAGAGGAGAATCTATCTAGCAAGAGACCTAAAGAATCTCAGCCAGAAGAGCAAGAAGAAGAAGAAGAAGACCTTCAGCTACCGAAAGTTCCGCGAACCGAGCCAAAAGGTATGCTAATTGAATCAATTCCCATTGCCTCGAATTAATTGAGTTCCTCATCTTCTCTTCCTCCAGAAGAAGTTACACAGCCACAAGAGAGTAAAAAAGCTGAAGCTTTGATGGCGAGTTAGAAAATCTAGTCTCTCGAATGAAAAAAAAATTTCCCTAAAAAATCGTTATTTCTGATTATGATTCGTAATTTTTGATGTCACCATAAACATTGTTTTTTGAACATTTTTATTCCAATCGTGCCTTCACACAACCTGATTGCATCACTCTTCCCATCAAACGATGAAGCAGCATATGATACGGTAATTACAGCATCCAATATCAAGGATTGTTAAATGATCACCTATCATATCACCCCTATCTTGAGTATTATAACACCTTTTTTTTGAACTCTTCCCTCTCCATGATGAGTGTATTGTAAAAATCAATCATCACTCAAGTCTCAGAATTCATCGTCCTTCGTATATACTCCACAGCAACTGTATTCTCAAAATCCGGATTCTCGTATTTCGTGTTTCATTCATCTGCGAGTGCGTTCACTCTTTTCGAATCATCTACCATGTACCATGGTAGTGAAGTTAAAGTTCTCGAACTGCGCCGTTCTATCTTGTACATACTACTACTGATTCGATCCTCACTGATTTATTCAATGCTCTTGCTCTCTTCTCTTTTTCTCTCTCTCTCTCTCATCTTTCTTGCCTTGCTCATTTCATCATCTTCTTTATATTCTCTTGCAATTCCATCCATGTGCTATCACTTATGATCACTCATTTTATTACACCACTAATCGCTGGGATGTTCAAACCTCGATTACATAGAATAGTGACTATTTGATTAATTCTTACCACATCATATACATATACCATTGTTCGGTGTATCTATTCCATCACTTCTACTCGATGAATTTTACCATTCGAGAAAGATAATCCCACCTCAATCTCCTCCCACTTTCCAGAGCTTTTTACTTCTTCTTCTTCTTCTTCTCCAGCATCACTTTTATCGAAATAAGAGAGAGAAAGAAATAGAGAAATAGAGAAAGAGAGGGAGATAAAGAGAGACGAGAAAGTGAACGATAGTAATATATCCTTTCCACTGTTCCATTTCGAAAATGCTGGCATGATGCAAGCTGTTGAACCCTATTTCTAACTTTTCTTAATAGCTCAGTTCTATTGCAGTTCTATTCATTACCAACGAGTACATCTTAACTTGAAATCGCTCTCAGTTCAATCCTCACTCACATACATACATCCTTCACCTACATTCCCTCAACTGCCTAAATCAACGGTGTCTCTATGTGTCTAGTCTGAGTCTAATCTAAATTAGTCATCAATTTTGTTGTTGGATCATGTTTTACCGTTACAATTTTGACTGATTGTGTGTGTACATCATTAGAAATACATACATATTATTCTTGTGCATCATTATTAATTATTGTCCTGATGCTTATGTGAGAACGGTTCGAAAGATATAAGTTTCCGTTTTTTGAGCTTTTTCGAAAGCTTCTTTAAGGAAACTTTTCACGTTCCAACTCAGATTGATATATCAATCAGTGCATCTCCACACATTCATTCTCGCACACCGATATTTTCGAGTGTTGGTAAAATCGATCATCATGGATGCACTATCTTCGACAACCACATTGAGTAATCAATTCTCATTGATGGATTATGTGGTCTTCGCTATGATGTTGGTGATGTCCTCCGGCATCGGAATTTACTATGCATATAAGGTGAGACACATGTAAGGCATTTCAATTTCAGAAATTTCATTCATGGAATTCCAGCTCCATTCACAAACGTACAACAAACAATTGATTGGTGAGAATGTTGAAATCTGACTCCTTCACAGAAGAATCAATTTTCAGAGGATTCAAAGTATTTTCAAGAAGAAGAAGAAGAAAATAAAAAAAGAAAAAAAATCATATCACCAAGACTACAATAGACAGACGAATTGAGAGGGAAACAGAATAATCAAGACTAAGCGTGGTAGAGCATGGAAGTTTCAAAATGCCGGTTTGCCTAGAATATATTGATTATTTCGGTATTGTATGTGTCTGGGTATGTGTGTATGTGGTAATATATGGATGTTCCTTTTCCACCGGTTTCCCTTCCTTCCTGCATGCTCCGGGAATTTGGAAGCTTTGATTGATTCTTCTCTTCTCTTTTTCCCAAATTAATAGTCTCAGCAATCCCCTTCTGATCAAGTATGGGTTGATTCATTTCAACATTGAATCTGAATAACCTATGATTAATTGTGAGAAATTCAGGTTTAAACTTAATTCTTTCATGAATCCCTGGAATACCTGAATAATAGAGAAGAGAGAGATAGGCAGAAAAAGAGTGATATTTGTATACTAGAATTTTCTAGTTATTCCAAGAAATTCTAATGATTAAATTGAAGCTATTTATCTGCATACTCTCATGAGGCTTCATGTTTTATACTGAAATACCCTATTATGTTATTGTACGTCATTAACATTACTCTTTTTTCTATCTTCTACCTTTTTTTCTGAAACCAACGATAATTTGTAACATGGGATACCTTTTCATTGCATTTCAGGGTCGAAAGAATGAATCTAGCAAGGAGTTCCTCACAGGTACAATATTGCTTTTTTCAATAACCTATCTTCTTGATTCCCAAGTTTATCCGCTGGAGCATTCTGCTCTACCCTTCAATTTACCAAGAAACGTTCAAAATGCATCATTTTATTGGTCTCCAACTTTTCACACTCAATCTAGAATGAAATGATAAATCTTGAATAGAACACCTTCTCACACACTAAACGGTTCGAGGAAAAATCCTATATTAAAAATATTAGCTTATATGAATGACGAAAATTGTGTGCACAAATAATTCCAGAACAAGATTTGTTTTAGCGGTATTTGATAGACAGTTCCTAAAACATTTTGTAGTCATGACGAATCGATTCTCAAATTTTCGAATATTTTTGAGGGCAAATAAACTAAATTAAGAGCTAGAGGACCTTAAAACTTTCCTCCAAAAAAAATGAAATAAAATTGTATGACAACCTCTCCACCATACCTTGATTGCTGATAAATATCAATCGAGAATTTTTTACTCCTCAAATGATGTGATTCTCTGTTTCAAAATTACCTGGGTAACAGCGAAAGCTTGACTAGCTCAGCTTGTATTAATCAATTTTAATTTAATCAATCAATCTTTAAAATTTTCCCTCTCTACTTCATTCCCTCAGCGAACAAATCTCTCAGCTGGTTTCCCGTTTCCATGTCATTGTTGGCCAGTTTTCAAAGCTCAGTTACGATACTCGGATATCCAGCAGAAATGTATCTCAAAGGTACACAATTCTGGATGGTTGTGATATCCGCTGCATTTGCTTCAGTCACTGCCGCCGAACTTTTTCTTCCTGTTTATTGGAATCTAACATTCACCAGTGTTAATCGAGTGAGTATGAACTTCAATTCTCAGTCAATGTTCATGAGCTCTCCAATCCAATCCATATTGATTTTGATTTGAAATTCTGATGGAGCCTTCAACTAACGATGTTGTTAGACCAGAGTTAGTACTGTTCCAAGAAAGAAAATGATTATTCTCACATTATCAATGTCTGCAACTCATATTTAATCTTCTCAAGTGATATGATTGCCTCATCTCAATTAATCGAATACAGGAAGCCTCTCATCATGATCTTGAATAAATTAATATTTGGGCTCCCAAAGGTTGCCAACCATAGATAAGAAGTTTCATCATGGAAAACATTTTGGAACCTCGATTGATTTCTTACTTAATTTCATGTAAAATTCAGAGGCCTGGTACTCTGAGAGTTACCAATCAACTAAAAGAAGACTTGAAAATTTAGAGTCTCGTATTTCGAAATCTGATGACCTCGATCATGATGCGAATTTTCTGTCTGTTCGCAATCTGAGACTATGGATTGCTATTCATCTTGCACTAGTTCTAAGAAATCGGAAGATTGTGAAGATAAATCATTGATGATGAATCAACTTCCTCAAACCGATTGTAATGAATCTGATCTCTAGTGAAAATTTTTCACTATTCTATTGTCATTCTCTATGATGCGTTCCTATGTACTCATATTTTACCATGAATCTTGAAACCAAGCGTAAAGATGAGAACGAAGTGATAAGTTACTGCCATATCATTAAGAAATTGGCTGGTAGTTCAAATAGTCACATTTAAATGTCTACGCAAATACATGAGACTCATAGTTCTTCTTCTTAATTCATATATATATATATTTAACATATGGAACTTGAAGGACTTTATCCTCTCTTTCTCTATCGCTTCCCCCCTCGAAGATCATCAAATAAGTCTGAAACTCAAATTCTCAATGATATTGGAAAATTTATTGATAATTTATTATTGATAATTATAACACTAATGTCTATGATGCATTTCTGATTAACAGTACCTATATTTGCGATTTAATCGTGATAATGTACGATTGGTCTCATCAATTGCGTTTCTACTTGGCACTATACCATACATGGGTGTTGTATTATATGGACCATCACTAGCCTTAAGCTCAGGTTGGTGAAAATGATGAATTGACTTTATATTTTGTTACTAATTAAGACAATATACGTTTTCCTTACATTTCATGCGTTCAGTAACTCCATTATCAGTTACATCATCTATTTTTATCATTGGTATAATTTGTACATTCTATACATCTCTTGTGAGTATCATACTATCACAATTACTCGTGATTACAACATATTCAAGTTATCGAAAAGCTTCTTCCGGTTAGCGACGAAAAAATCATCTTCTCATGTATTGATAATTTTTTTAGGGTGGAATCAGAGCTGTGGTATGGACGGATACTTTACAAGTTGTTTTGATGTACTTGGGACTATTGGCTGTGATGATCAGGGTAATTTATCTTTTCGATCCATTACTTCAACTATTCATTTGATTGAGTAACGAATTTGACGAAAATATTTTCTCAGGCATTCTATCTGGTTGGTGGGATCAGTGAAGGTTTCAGAATAGCTAACGAAAGAGGCAGAATTGAGTTTACCAAGTACGTATGCTAATTAACTTCCCTCTCCACACAAGTTTGGAAAAGTTTACAGATTCTTAGAATTATCATGAATTTTCCTTCTAATCTCTTGCTATCTGCAGCTTTGGGCTGGATTTCTCGGCGACAAACAATTTTTGGAATGCTGTTCTTGGAATGGGTATTATGTGGTGTGGTAATTATTGCACAACTCAAACAGAAGTCCAACGTTATTGCAACACAAAGAACAAAAGGGAGGCTAAATTGTGAGTTTCGATCAGAATCATCATGATCATTATAACCTGGGAATTTTTTGTTCCCAAAATAAAATGCTGATGGAAAGTATTCTTGACCTGTTATTTGAATAACTGGTCCACAGCACCTGGGAATGAGCTCAAATACACTTCCTCTTATTGATTATCACTTTTTGCTTTCTACTCTGTCCATATACTTTTCTCAGAGCACTTTACGTCAATCTGATCGGTGTCATTTTGATGATTAGTCTGGCGTGTCTCTGTGGAATCGGTTTGTTTGCCTATTACGCAGATTGTGATCCTCTTAAAGCTGGAAAAATCGTTAAAAGTGACCAAGTGAGTAATCATAATGTTTAAAGGGTGGGAAAAACCGATTGTTCCAGATCGAACTTACCAATTTTAATTCATCCATCTCGTTACCTAGTTGATGCCCTATTTTGTTATGGATACCATGGCTAATTTTCCTGGAGTTCCTGGTCTATTTGTGACATGTGTTTTCAGCGCTTCCCTTAGCACACTATCCTCAGGTTATAATGCACTATCAGCGGTTACATGGGACGATTTTCTGAAACACACTCGACTCGGCCATCTCAGTGAACAAAGTCAAAAAACTCTCAACAAATTTACCGGCATATTCTATGGTATATTATCTATTCTCATGGCGTTTATTGTTGGTCAAATTGGATCGGTTCTAAAGGTACACACTATAGTTGAATTGAACTTGGATTTGAAGATTTGAGACTCTAACTTTCATATTTACATAGGCCGCTATTTCACTATCTGGTTGCCTTATTGGACCACTTCTTGGAGTATATCTGATGGCTATACTGTGTCCAGTGGTGAATGCTATGGTAAATTTTTCGCGCCAAATGCTGAGAGAATGCACAATTTCGATTGACATTTTTGTTGGTTTTCCTTTGTAGGGAGCAATCTTCGGATTATTGTCTGGTATATCTTTCGGATTTTGGGTTCTGGTTGGTTCACTATTGTATCCAGGGCATGATAACGTTAAGGACACCTCTATCGCTCAATGTACAACATCTTTCAATACGACTGTGGTTGGAATTCATGCTGAGGAAACTTCCCCATTCATCAAGCTCTATCGAATCGCTTTCCTCTTGGTTCCAGTGTCTGGATTCTTGATTTGTGTGGTCACAAGTATGACAACAAGTTTGTTGACTGGTAAGTTTGGAAGGGCTTGGAATGGAAGAGATGATTTGATGTATTTCAATTTTTCTTTCAGGAGGATCAAAAGAGATTGAAAATATCAGTGTTGACACACTTAGCCCGCTGGCATTCAAGTTGTGGCCTAAAAGTTGGCTTCCAACTCGAAATAAAGATTCTGAGGTGACAAATAGATTTCAAGATATATTTGCATATTAATTTGACTAGTTTGATTGATTCCAGGCAATTGAGATCACCATTAATTCGTCTTGATTTATTCGGAATGATCCTTCGTAGTTGAGAATAGTTGGCACAAATTTTATTGTACAAAAATTATACTATATTTTAATCTTGTTGTATTCGGTTTATCTAACGAAAAAATGTTTATACACACCTTGGATCGTATATATATACATGATAATTCCCTCAAACTCCATGAATAGGAAGTGAAAAAAAAATTTATTCTCTTGAAAAAAAAGTATTCAATTTGTTTTGACTACCGTAGACTGCTTTTGGTTTGCTAGAATATTGACCAATTTTAGCAAATCATTCTTTCTCTGATTAGCAGTATTTTCAAGAACCAAGCGGCTGCTGAGGAGAAGGAATCAAATTAAAGTCTTAAAATTGTTTATTCCATTGTATTCCTCAATTTTCTCCTCACAAGCTCATCGCATGATGAGCACATCATCAGAAACTGTCTCATAAGAAAAGCTCGTATCACTCGTTCTATCCATTCTGTCAAGGAGAAAAGCATTTATCATACCTCTAAAAAAGGATGATATGAATGATGATTGACTCATGGCATTCCGAGAAGAAGATTAAGCGAGGCTTGAATTTTTCGAATCTTGTGTTAAGAAACGCAATGCTGATATAAATTAGAGAGAAGCTTTTCCGAGTTTTGGTTGAAAAGAAAAAGTTAAGAATGGCTCAAAACATCCAAGCATATTGTGATCAGCGTTTACTGGATGAAAAATTCGAGAAACCCATCATTTTGGCCATCTCATCATCGACATTCATAGCTTGATCATCTCCTCTCTTCTTTGCTTTTTTCTCCTTTTTCTTCTCTTTACGATACTCTTTAATTCTTTCCTCTTCTTCTTTGACCTCTTTTATCCTCTCTTGAACATCGTATTCTTTTTTCACTTCTTCTCTTTTCTTCAGATTATATTCCCATCTTAATCGAACTTCTTCCGCTGTTGATCGCTCAATTTTCATACTCATACCAAGATTTCGCTGATGCTTTTTGCCATTGATATGATCCAAATAATTGATCGAATCTTTCACCACACAATCACACACATCACAATAAAAGCCACCCGATTGTGAGCTTGGTGTAGCCTTACTGATGACCACTGTTTTACCAAGTCTTGATTCTAAATCAAGCTTATAATCACGAGGTTTCAATGATTTTCTTTCCACAGGCTGTGATTCTTCCACTTCCATCTTTCCACTCGACTCTTCCACTGCTGTTTCCATGATTGAATCAAGTAATGACACCAACACAATCAACACCTCTACCTACTATCACAAACTACCAATGTCAATTATGAAGGAATTTAGTGGAAAGTTAAATAATCAAGTCACAATCAAAATTTGATTATCACACAGCAAAAGTTAAAAGTAAACAATCAAATGTTGCATCACTTTTTGTGAGGGCGCTTTACATAGACCAACAGATCAACAACCGGCTGATTATGTTTTGAAATTAGTTAATAATTACAAATTTGTGTGTTGAAATTGATCGAAAAATAATTGAGATTGAGTTTATGCATTATGATGAAATTGTTTTGATAAATGTGTGAATAGGAGTGACCAAAAGTTGAGCTCTGTCATTATGAAGTTGGTAAGTTATCGGATGTTAATGATTGCTTTTGTTATGGTCATGTAGTCTGTATTGATTAATCGGTTTCTTTTTTATTTGATGTACAGATAAGTCTTACAGATAATTTGAATAAGCCATGTAATCTGATCAGTTTTAAGGATAGATTGATCATGTTTGACACTGGTCTAGATTTGTCATCATGTCTAGCTTTTATGCCACTTCCATTATCGTTCAGTCAACACTTTTCATCGCTACCTGGATGGACACCAAATCATTCATCGGAGGTACAATTTGATTTATGTTCACAAGAGTTGAAAGAATGTGGTGGAAAAATTTTCGTTGATAGTGCGCCAGAATTCTGTTGTCCAGAGGTAATTCAATCATGATGAAATTCTCAAAGCTTCCGAGAAAAAAACTAATACATCCCAATGTTTTGTTCAATAGCTACCATGTAATCCAGCTAATGTCGATGTCATCTTCATATCCAACTATCTGTGTCTCCTTGGCTTGCCTTACATAACCGAGCGAACAGATTTTCATGGCTTGGTATATGCTACTGAGCCTACAATTCAAATAGGAAAACAATTTATCGAAGAAATCATCATGCTCATTGAACGGACACCGAAAGTAAAGACAGCAACACAATGGAAAAAGAATCTACAAGAATTTATGCCTTTTCCTATCAACATTCAAAATTTACCTCCGAATGAATGGAAACAAATATATACCATGAAAGAGTTGGAAAGTAGTTTATCGAAAGTCAAAGTAATTGGATTTGGAGAGAAGATTGATATTTTTGGCTCGTTCTCGGTTAGTGCTCATAGCTCTGGATGCTGTATTGGCTCTTGTAACTGGGTAGTTGAAACTGCTCACAAGAAAATTGTATATTTATCAAGTACATCAACTTTGACTACCCATCCAGCTCCAGTAGATCATGTGCCTCTTCGAAAAGCCGATGTCATGATTGTTACGAATCTCACTCAGACTCCATCGTGTAATCCTGATAATATGTTACTGGAGATGTGTAATCGAGTCCAGCAAGCTTTAACGTTAGGAGGAAATGTTCTCATACCATGTTATGCTTCTGGAATTATTTTTGATCTTTTCGAATGTTTGATATCTCATCTAGACAACTCAGGCTTCTCAACCACTCCAATATATTTCATTTCCCCTGTTGCCGATCAATCTCTTGCCTATTCTAACATTCTGGCAGAATGGTTGACCGCCAACAAACAATCACGAGTTTATTTGCCAGATGAACCATTTAGTCATTCCCAATTGGTTCGTATTGGCCGATTGAAACAATATTCTGGAATTCATTTGGAAGCTTTCAGTAACGATTATCGGAGTCCATGTGTTGTTTTCACCGGTCATCCATCCTTAAGATTCGGTGATGCTGTTCATTTCATGGAAATGTGGAAATCTTCACCAAACAATCTAGTTGTTTTCACAGAGCCAGATTTTCCTTACCTTGAAGCATTGGCTCCATACCAGCCCATCGCCATGAAGACATTGCATTGTCCAATCGATACAAGTTTGAACTTTATGCAAGTTAATAAGCTCATCAGAGAATTGAAGCCATCTAATTTGCTAGTCTCTGAGAAATACACTGTCCCACCTCCTCACTTGCCTCATAAACCAGAATTTATTGTCAGTGTAGATGAAGGAATACAATTGATACCTTACCGAAAGCGAGAATGGTTAGAGGTGAAAATGAATCGTCAATTTGAGCGCGCTGAGATGGATAGTGAATTAGCTGCTTCACTTACTCCTAATCAGCTGAAAAATGGCCTATCAATGGTAACAGTCACTTGTATATTGGATGCAAAAGATAATCATTACAAATTAAGGCCTCTCACAAAATCAGAAATTCAGTCTCTCAAGAGTACCAAGCAAGGAGTGGCCATACCACCTTCATTCTATACGACTGGAAGCTTAGACTTGACAAAATTTATGACACTATTGGCCAAAGCGGGAATAACTGATGCTTCTTTCGAGAAAACTAATGGAGGATTCATCATACATCTTGTAAGTTTGCTGAAATCAATAACTTGATTGCTCACACTTTGCTCTTTCTATCATTATTATTACAGAAAAATGAGGAAGCTTTTGTGACCAGTGACGAGACTCAAACTCATATTGTATGTGATGCCAACGATACCTTGAGGATTATGTTGAAAAATATGGTCACAGAATGTCTAGCAAGAATATAAATTCGTAAATTTACCGTATATCTTTATAAATTTATATAAATTTATTCCCTCTTTTGATCATTCATCGCGAAAGTTCCTTACTCTCTGTACGTTTTTCTCATCATTAAAACATTTTTTAAGGTATAAAAGAAAGAAACATATCATCATTCTTGCTAACCATTCCATTATTTTTCCTCAGGTTAGCAAGAAACTATTATTTAAACGAACGTATTTCCAACACATGTTTGCTCGTTAATTGTACTTGATTATCACCAATAGAGATTCATTTTTTTCTCTTCCTTTTACAGATTTCTCTCTCTCTCTCTCTCTCTCTCTCTCTCTCTC
>QZCP01000179.1:56114-169506 GCA_003956705.1 Brevipalpus yothersi
GTCCAGGGCATTCGGTTTTGTCTCCAGGTCATTTGGTTGACCTTGAAAGGCTAAAACTGCTTTTTTTGTGGTTTCTCAGGTTACGAAACTGTTCCCCACTATGAGACACATCAAAATATATATTTTCTGATAGAATACAAAAAAATACGTCCAAAAACTTATGTCTGATTTTGTCTCCAGGGTGGACAATTTATCATTTCTCTGAAAAACTCGATTTTTGCAGAATTTTTACCTGTTTTTGGGTTTTTGAGATACCAAAACTTATTTGAAAGCAGTTTTTGGTATGAATTTTGGAATCTCTATTCAATTTATTGCTAGAAAAAGTGCTTTTTTCCAATTTTCGAAAAAAGTTCTAACGTTTAGGTCACTATTTTGATATCACGAGTTCTGAAAGTCTGATCAAATTTTCGATGCGATATTCGTTCTTCTCGTCGAAAGTTCACCTAGGATCTAAAATAAACCCAAAACGGGCGAATTTCGGACATGTCCTTTATCGATAGATCTTTTGTTGTAGCTGTAATCAGAAGAAATCTACGGTAAATTGTTAAACTTTTGTTTCATTTGAACAATATTACACTTATTGTTCAAATACTGCTTCGATAATTCTTTTGATTGATTTTGAGGAGCATGTAAACAAGCATATATATCTACAAGATGGAAAAAATTGGCTCATATTTGAGGGTTTGAGAATGAGAGACAAAAAAACACCTCTTCAGATTCGACTATTAGGTGACTGAAAAACCAGAATGGATGGAGGTAATTTTGTGTAATTTTTCTTTCTTATTGCTTATTCCCAAATCTTTACTCTTTTCTCAAGTAAAATAAGCTAATTCCTCATGAAATGATCAAATGATCAATACAAGCTCGTCTCAAGGAGAGAGATCAAATAAGTGGCACCAGCTCATATAAATATATTCTTCAAATATAAATAGACATACACCAATCAATTTCATGCTCTATTTTACCCTTTTTTGGAGGGAAACATTCTCTCTCTCTCTCTCTCTCTCTCTCTCTCTCTCTCTCTCTCTCTCTTCTGTTCACCATCTTTTCGACTGAATTTTGGGTGAAATAATATTTTGCTGCAGATATTTGAGTCAAAGTTTCGTATCATTACTCATTCGATGGTGATATATGCATGGCTGAATACTTAGTGTTGGATGCTGATCAGAACCATTAGTTTTACTTTCGAATTGGATTGCTATGAAATGCATTTCAATATTTTTCAAAAATCATAACTTTTGACTCACTACTCAATAACTTGTACAGTTACATACTTCTTCTTCACCATTCTCACTTTTCAGCAAAACATTTCGAACTGTATTCATGATGATGATGGAAAAGTTTATGAACATTTCACCTCTTGTATGACTTAGTTTTCACCCAACATGACAAGAAGCTAATTGATTTCCAAATCATTCACTCCAATTTTCTCTTCAATTTGAATATAAATATTCATTATTATTATTACCTTTTGCTATTGTGATTGATTATTTTCGATATATTAGAATATATCGATTTTTTCCATCCATTCAAGGACACCCATTATCAAACTGTTAATTAATTCATGATTTATGTTTGCAAATTTTTTTGAAAATATCTACTACACAAAGGTTTTTTAATATTCCTTTCACAATTGTTTGATTTGACAGAACTTCAGTGTCAATGAGTAAGAAAAAAAATTTTTGTTTCCTGTTGATCATCCAATTATGGTGCTAAAAGAGTAGCTTCAATGTTTCTATAAGAATTGCAATTATAATTAGTATCGAAAGGGAATTATCTTCAAGAACTTCCGGTGACATAGAAAGGCCAAAATTTGGTCATGATAAAGGATGGAATTGAATCAGATAATTTTTCGTTCAAAGCTGCTAAATGAAGAAGAAAAATTGAATTTTGAGGCCTTTAAATCGAATTTCCACCAAGAAAAACTCTTCTGCACATTCGAGGTGAACAATCCAAAATGTATGAATTGATGATATTTAAGCTTCAGGTGATGATGATTTATGCTGCAATCAAAGTTGATTAGTTTCATCCATAAATGCTGGAACAGCCATTGCGAATGTTTTGACTTTCGAAATGAGATAGAGTAAGCGAGATGGTTCAGCCAATTTGATGAGGTTACAATTCAAACGAATCATAATTGATGTTTTGAAAGTGAGAGAGTGATAAAATGTTGAAGAAAGTCTCGTATCGAGTTTATTGAAATAATTGAAGGACATAAGAATTGGAAAAATTTGTCTCCCCAAAAATTAGAGAGATGTTGGAAGAAAATATTGATCGAAGTTTTCGAAAAAAAAGGTTGAAGATAGATGGATAACGGGTATAACGGTTATCATCTGCTCCTTAGTGTGAGTTCAATGGATTTAAGCATGTGTATATTCATTCATTCTTCATTTTTGCGGTCAAACAATACATTAATTCCAATTGACTCACTTTTTGATTTATTGCCCCCCTGAAATTGGAGTAAAAAAATGGAAAATTTTCACCACCAATTGCACAAAATTGACAAAAAATGAATAATTTTCTCTGTCAAACATTTCAATTTCGCAACATTTTTTCCCAATACACACATATACATATATGCTGATGATGATAGTAGGTGATGAAATGATGATCACTGATGATGATTAAACCGTTAACGGTTATTTGTTTTGTATCAAGAGAGAGAGAGAGAGGAAAGAGTATTAAGCTGATTTTGTTTTACCATTAGACTCACTAATTTGGCGAGTAATTTTTGTTGTAGTATTTTCAATCGATTTGGCGGATATTGGTGATGATGAAGTTGGTTGTTTAAGATATGAATTCATAAAAAATGAGCAAAATAGGCCCAAAACGAGTAATGCTTGTGGTAGTGCGATGAGAAAAACAACTTTCGGTACTTTACATGATGGTAATAGGGCAATGTAGACACAATGAATGGACACCAAGGCGATCTGGATGATCTGTAATTGGGTCAAATAGCGTTTCCACCATAGATAGGGCTGAATTTTGGGTCCCAATGTTGATAGGGCATAGTATGAATACATTATACAGTGGACAAATGAATTGAGAAAAGGCATAAAAGCGGCACTTTCACTGGGCACATATTTAAAGCCGAGCCAACAATTGATGGGCACTAATGAGTGATGAATTACGTGTAATGCTGATACTTGATTGTATTTTTTTCGGAAAACAAAGAATATTGTGTCCATTAGGTCAACAAATTTGGACATCACAAAAATCCATGCCAAATTGAGCTTAAATCGCATCTCATGATCATAATCGGACGGATCAATTGGAATACATTGCCATGTTCGTATGCCAAATTTGGTGAATATTGTTGAGTAAATGAAAAATAGACCATTCAATAGGACCAAAGCAATATTGTACCAAAATATTGTTGATCGAAGATCAAATGGTTTACGCTTTGACATCATCATTGGTCCAATGTATTTGACAAAACACACATATGCCGCGGTGATTGCGATCACAATCCATGGTCCACCACTCATCAATGGTAATGATGATACTCGAGGATCTCCATATTCTTCCCACACATCATGATAATAATATTTAAATGTATCACTAGTATGATTGATCGGTGAAGTGACCACAGTTTCCCCATTCATTCGTTCCATTCTTTTACGAAGATAAGATTGTTTGATTGTAGTTGAAGATAACAAAGATAATTGAATCGATTTTCTCAGTTTCTGGCTCAGAACTTAAAAAATCTTTGTAAATACTATTCGAAACTATTCAAAGATAATTCGAATTGAATCACATGTGTACAGAGAGGATAAACTTTATAACGGTATTGTAAAATAGAAAAATTGTGGAACACACTCTCGAAACACCCAAAGACAGCACCAATAATCTCACATAATCCTACAATTGATAAACAAATTGAACATGAATGTTCGTCAAATCGAAAAATGTATCGAAACGAACTCTCCAGATGATAATCGTAAAATGAACATTATCTCATGAACCCGGTGTAACGAGCGAGAATACGTTCGTCAGATGAAAATTTTTCTCTCTCTCTCTCTCTCTCGACATGCTCCATCTCTCTCTCTCCCCTTACTTTGCTCCTCACTTTTTGGAAAACTTTTTCCCTTCCACTCGGAATAGCGTCTGTAAATGTTTTTCAGATAGCATGTAGCAATATACACCGTATTTACTATATAATGTGATGATGAAATCTAATCTCGGGATGTTTCTGTACGATTTTCTTTTTCAATATTTTTTGTACTTCAGAGAAGGATGCATATCGAAAGGTTCAATTTTTTCCGGATAGCCCTTTGATAATGGAAATAGTTTCGAATTTAAAATTGTTGTCAAAAATCAGATAATCAATAAGTTATCTGACAACTATCACTTGATCTACCTCTACCACTTGGAGACTCATTATTGAAATTAAAGTCTACATCAGATATATGAATGTTTATGAGGGGGGAATAATTCTCATAGATCAAGAGATAATGGGAGGTCCCGATTCTTTGATTTTACTCAGGCATTACGGATGACTTCCGAAATTTGTCTTCCAAACATTATCCAAAATGATCGAATTACATAATCTATAAAATACATCGGCCTAGTAGTTTATATGAGCAGTTATGTGGGAGGAATTTTCCAATATCAAAAAGCGCGTTTACCAACTTAAACCAACAATTTTCTGATTTTTCTATCTGTTTTGGTGAAGAATATGTGAGCAGGAAAAAATTTTTCCACTCAAATGGCGTGAAAAAATGATGAATTTTCCAGTAAAAAGTGAAGAAAGAAACGACAAATGACTGTTAATTGTATACACACACACCAACACACAATCTACTATTCTTGATACTCAATTGGAAGCATCGCCAAAATTAGAGGGTTCAATATATGAATGGAGGATACCGTAAAAAGGTGAGTAGTAGTAGTTTAGTAGTAGGAGGAGGAAAGAGAGAGAGAGAGAGAGAGAGAGAGAGAGAGAGATAATATTGGAAAAAAGCGAGTTAATTTTGAAAATCCATCGATAATTGAGCAATCTTTTGGAACTGTCTAAACATAGAAAGTGAATGATTTTGTCACCATTTCATAGCTTCCCGAAAGATTTTTCGAAATGAAAAAAATTCTCGTACAAGCCATGAAGGCGATCAAGTATTGGAACTGATAACTGTTGCTATAGAATACTGGATAGACATGATTCGATTCAGTAGCCAAATTCGATAGATTGATTTGGCAACAGTTTTCGCTCATCATTATACATCGTATTGATTTAACTTTATGAAAAAAGATGAGTTTTTTCTCGTTGACTAGATAGATTGACAATTTTGTCTACTTCGATGCGTACCTACTGGTGATCGGAAGTAAGAGAGAGAGAGAGAGAGAGAGAAAGAGAGAGAGAGAGAGAGAGAGAGAGAGAGAGAGAGAGAGAGAGAGAGAGAAGGAAAGGTATCGAACAATGTGTTCTTCCCTATTAATATCGTAAACAAAATCGAAAAATACCCTCAAAATTTTGATGTAAACAGTTGAATTATTATTTATCATCAATAAAGGTACGTGTTAAACCATGCTCATCATAAACGTCACTGGAATGATGATTAGTTATGATGATGATTGAGAAAGAGAGAGCGAATGTGTGTGTATGTGTGTTTGCTCATCTTCATCACGAAGTGCATCAAGCAAAACCGAAATAACAAAAACGAACAAGATTAAGCAACCAAACTCAGATAGCATTGGTGAACATTATCATCTTCTTTATCGTTTCAATACTTGTATCATAATTATTCAACTTTCTTTATTGAAAGAATACGGCAAGCGATAGCAGAGAACGGGGTGATTATCCAAGTATTGAAGTGATGATTTTGATAATGAGAGCATATCTTTATTCTTCTTCTCGAGTGAAAGTATTGCGATATGAGCGATTTTCGAAACAGAATATTTGAAATTATTGAAATTTTGTTTCCTATCTAAGATCAGCTTCAAGTTACACTAAAGTTTTGTATCTGGTATACTCTAAATTAGTTCTTCTTGAGTAAAGTAATGTGAATGCCACGGAGTGAAGCCTCAACCCCGAAGCTAATAAAAATTTTTCCATAGACTTTTTGAATTCTGTCGGGATCTACTGGTTGACGGAAAAGTTCCAAGGGCAAGATGTTCAGCTGAACTGAGAAAAACGATGGGTTGATGATTTTGATTAGATTAATTCATTCTATTCATTTCTTTTCACTTCCATACCTTTGTTTCTGAACCTTCTGTTTTTTTCAGAGCATGATACATTGTTTGAATTGTAAAAGCTATTTTTGGTCAAACAAACCTATTCCTCCATACTATATTTATTTTTTTGAATCTTTTGAAAATTGAGCAGAAAGCTATAGGATTTCGATCAAAATGCATTCCATGAATGATTTTCGAATGAAATCGGAAGCTTTTCCAGCTTGGTATCGAAAGCAGGAAACTTAATCTAGAGAAACATATATTTTCTCATTTCATGGACCACATCAAGGAAATCAGTGTCAAATAAACTTGGAGTGAATATAATTCTCATAGCAAAGAATTTTTTCATGTTTGATGCCCCCAATCAACATGGTTTTCCAACTCACGGTACATTACCTCGACTGTTGGAATTTTTTCATTCCTTGTTCAACCTATAAACACAATCTTGTCACACACACCAATATCAAATCTATGGGCCCGAGAGACATTAAATTGAGTGGAACCATTCTTAAGCGTCATTAGATGGTCTTAGAAAATTAGTAGAATAAAAAATCTCGTCAATATTGGTGGTTCCTGGTTTCTAGCTTTTGTCAGGCGATTGAGGAAGAAGGCCAACAAGTCAACTTTCTAATGCAACATGTATCGTTCACTTTACTCTGATCGCGAAACGTTTGTTCATGGCTTTTAATGTCAATTGCCTTCTAAAACCTTGTAAATTGCGGTGAAAAAAAATCTAAAATTGTGTGACTGACAGAAGATCTTCCGAGGCCATCATCATGATGATGTGAATTAATTGATTTTTCTGGACCCTCTTCCTTTGCAAGATTATGATGGTTTTTGCTTTTTCGAAAATTTTCTATCTCAGATTGTGGTGAGTTGCATTTTCCAGGTAAAAGTTCAAGATGGAAAGAGAAAACATCGTCAATTGCTGAGGATATACATGTATTCTATCTCTATCGTCGCATGAAATGTTGAGCATTATCATTAATGATTTTATTATCAGATTTTATACTCTTCTTACCTCAATCTTTTTGGATGTGTTTAGGAAATTTTATTACTACTATTATCATTATTGTTATTATTATGGTGAGCTGGACTCATTCAAATCAAAAAATGAGCTGAATTTAATGAGAAAAAATTTTCATAACATGATAACAGCTCTACAGATATTTAATTGCGCAACAGGATGAATTATTGTATATTATTGAAACTCATCGTGAAATGAATGTGTGTAATGGTTGTGCAATATCTGTATATAATCATCATCATTTGACAAAGACTAGCACCTTATGGTATGAAGACATGTATCGATTGTCTTGTTGTTGTGATCATCAACCTTCAGTGACTTCTTATCCTCACTGATGGAGTAAAGAGTTGATTGAAGACGAAGATGCTCAGTAACGATTTACCTGTTGAGTTCATATCACTTTCACCCAAGTTTGTACATTTCTCAATCAGAATGGAAAAAAATTTTCTCTTGTGAAATTATTGCGTAAATATGAACTAAATAATGATCATTTAATCTGATTCTTCCTCTAATCATCATTCTGGAAAAAATGGTAATAATGAAGCTTCTTTAATGATTTCACAGTAGAATGGTCATCATTACATCAACATAACAGATCAAAATTCTCCAAGGAAATATCACAAAGGTCAAAATATTTCACAAACATGAAATTGATAAAAAATGTTCATACACTTTGAAAATATTATCATTTCTTACCAAGCTTAGTTGATTTGTTGGAATTTTTGGGTATTTTCTTATTCTTCAATTTGCCAGGACCTTTAGGCTTCGCGAGATTTTTCTTGGTCTTCTTGATTTTTTCAGATTTATCAGGTTTCTTCGTTTTCTTAAATTTTTCATTATTTTTGGGTTTTATAACTTTTCCAGATTTCTCAGATTTCGGAGAATTTTTCGATTTCTTAATATTTCTAGGTTTCTCAACTTTTCTGGATTTCTCAGATTTCTCGGAATTTTTGGATTTCTTAAAATTTCTGGGTTTCTTTACTTTATCAGATTTTCCAGACTTATCAGACTTTCCAGACTTCTCAGATTTTTTAGATTTCTTCGTCTTCTTAGATTTACCAAGATTCTTAGATTTCTTAGAGCTTCCAAACTTTTCTTGGCGAATAAAAGAGCGTTTTCTCCTAGCTGCTGAACGTTCCATCTTCTTTCTGGTTAACCAAACATTGGTCGATTCTTTGGGAGCTCTATACATCATGTCTGCTGCTTTCTTGATCGTTTTTGTTCGACCACTTGGATAAACCATTATTCTGGCCCTATTTTTGAAGGGATGCTCACCTACAACAGTCTTCAGTCTACCTTTTGGAGCTTGTGGCATTAATCTCCATATTTGACCTGGTCTGGTGAGATCAGCATAGAATGGGATCGGCATCGACGATTCACTTTTCAAACTCAACATTTGAATGGTGTATCTGAATTTAGCAAAGATTCTTGATAGGCATCTGGATAGGTTGTCAACCAGTTGTTCATTGGTTTGCTTCGAATACCCAACAAGTACAGCAGCTATTGGACTTTTACCAGTGATGAAGAGAGATGTCTTAGCGATAGCTTTCATCAAGGACTTGTGCAATTTGGCTCCTGTTGCCTTGGTATCAACAGGAACTGGAAATTTTTTTCGTTCAATCCAAAATTTAGAGCCTAAAAATCTTGGCAACAGCTTGAATTTATCATTCATTAATCGCCGCTCACAAAGAAAAATATCGTAACTCCTAACCAATTTGTTTTTCAGTTCGTCAACTCTATATTCGGTGAGCAATTCTCTCATAGGTAAGATGAAAAGACGCTGACTGAGAAGATCTTCACTTACTCCAGCGGCCAAAAATTTTGCTCTATAGTGTTCACGAGTCAAATTAAGATCAAGTTCACGATCCTTTAAAGGTTTTTTGGGCTTGAGATCTTGAACAATCAGGCATATCTTCAGATCGGCCATCTCATCAAAAGGATGTGGAAGAGGAAGTAAATTGATGTAAGTCGATTTGTTTGGCGGAGTTTGCTTGAAAGAAACCATTAAGCGAATTTTTTCATGTTTAACCAAAACTTGTTTATCTCTATCATACTCCGTATCAAGTAAAGATGGTTTCTTTCGCTTTTTCTTCTCATTGCTTGCTTGACTATTGATTGTCATAAGCTTGATGAGTGCATCAACAGCATCCTCTAATTGCTTTTTATCTACATAGGTTTTCAGCTCAGGAGGCTTCACCTCTGATGGTATAGTTGACGGAGTGGTTTTTTGTGAATCCGTTAATGACGATTTAGGATCAACCGATGAATCCATTTTTACTTCTGATAAAAAACAAAAACACATCACCATCGGGTCTTCATTTTAAAAGGGAATCGATTGAAGATACACTGTCA
This sequence comes from Brevipalpus yothersi, assembly GCA_003956705.1. Taxonomy (NCBI): domain Eukaryota; kingdom Metazoa; phylum Arthropoda; class Arachnida; order Trombidiformes; family Tenuipalpidae; genus Brevipalpus; species Brevipalpus yothersi. Next base: position 65,665 of record QZCP01000179.1, read on the forward strand.
AAAAAAAGCCTTCACTTACCTTCCATGGAGAAGCTTCCCAATATGATCCCACAAAAAACGGTGACAACAATCAAAATAAATTATGTTTCTCAATCGAAACTAACCAAAATAAAGAGATCATCACCAATCAACACAGCAAATCGGCACCAAAAAATTAAACGCACTTGATGCACGTGTTCATGGAAGAAAAATTCTTTGAATTCCATACACTTACAGATGACGCCACCAGTCAGATAAACATTGCAATTTGCAACAGCATGCTGTTGAAATATTGATTCAAAATGCACTTGATTTAATCAAGTTGATTAATATAAAATTGTGATCACAATTGAGTTTTATGATCAATTTTGATTTAATTCAATTGTACTGTGGCCATCCAGTAGGATAGTGTGGAAAGTTTCAGCCTGAAATTTTTGCTTCTTGTGACTTTTCAGCCTGTATTGGAGCTTCAATCATGCAGCTGTACTCTAATTTTTCATCAACAGCACGATGTCTTCTGATGTCTTTACCAAATCAAACTAATTGTTTATCGATGATGGTTACTACTCGTTCCATTGGATACATCAATAAGCAGCGTAGATTGAAAGGTCTTGGTCCAAGAGGTGGTGGTGATCCAGTGTTCTATGAGACACCGGAATTCAGTTTCGTGGATGGTAGAGGCTTTGCACCGTTAACACAGGGCCAAAGACGTCGTTATTTGCGAAATATTTATCACTGTGAACAGATAATCAAGTATATGAAGCAGTTCCAAATTGCCAAACAATTGAAGCCTGATCCAGCTAGTCTACCGGAATACAAGATGGAAGATCATCCTCATAGACTTGAGAAAACTCCTATTCGTCCAAGAACGCCTATTGTTTGATTTCTTGCAATTTTTTTTCGAAAATATTAGTTCTCCAGTTGATACTTATGTATCATCGTGCTTAGTTTTCCCTAGTAAATGTACATAAAGCAATTTTCCAAGCCTTTTAATTGATTACGAAGAATGAAAATGGTATGTATAGTGGAGAGAAGATTCGTTACTCACGTGGATAAAGCATCTTGCATCGGAACAATATGAGAAATGAATGATAAGCCCTTTTTATTATTAACTCTTTCTCAACCATGAAGAGAGGGGAAAAAAGCTATACATGAGAAGTATGAGATTTGAATCTCATCGAACGTATGGCTCCTACACTCGATCATGTCTGACTCCTTATTGCACTCAGCTCAACGGATGGTCAGGCTAGTTAATATTCATGAGAAAATGTTCGATCCATGATCTCAGATTTGTTCAACCATAAGCCTTGATGTTCAATCCGATCTGGTTGATGGTGTATATAGTGCGTATATACTATCAGTTTCATTTGAGCCAAAATAGCTCATCCATGACCCATCACTAAGCCTGCAATGTTCACAGATGATGATTATCTTTGGTTAAGAATATCAGCCACATAGTAATCTCTCTTTTCCAATAGAACTTCATAATGAATTGGTCGAGTGTATATCTTTGACAAATGATTAAGAGGTTCCTGTCCTATCAAACGTTACTCTTGAATCTTAAATCTTACAACTTGGAAACTTTCTAATGAAAGAGATAGAGAGAAGGAGAGAAAAATCATATCAATTCCTCATCTTCACTTTCTCTAAACCCAATTATGAAAGAAGCTTGTGATCGAGTCACTTCACCCTTACTTCTAATAATAAGTTCAACTTGATGTAACAAGAAAGAAAGAATGTGAGTAAAAAAAATCACGATATGATATAGGCTGATAACTAGATTATGACTGTGATTCTTTCCGGCCTAAGCGTATCAAATTCAGTAAAATGTTAACTATGACATGATAGAGAGAGAGAGAGAAAAGTCCAGAGAAAGCGAATATACGGTACATTTCTCTTACAATGCAAACGTGACATCTCATGAATATAAACATGAATGTTTTTACCAAAAAAGCAAGACACTCTTGACTCTTCATCTCTCTCTCTCTTTATATATGTTCGTTTCCTCTTCTTGATCATCTTTTTTTCCCTTCGTTTCTCAAGCTCCATCATCATCTTCTATCTCTCATCCTCTCTGTACAGTGTATAGGAAAAGAAGAAGACGTTTCGTTTTTGCTTTGTGGCTTGACATACAATAAGAATAACAGCGAATAAAGTGAACAAAACTCACAAGATTCTTTTCATCCTGCACTGGATTCTTCTTCTTCTACTCTCTTATTTGGCTACTTTGTGTTATTATTGACTTTATTTTCTATGATTTGTTGGATAGTTTCGTATTTTAGATTCGTCTCAGAATCGAATTCTCGTGATTCAAGATAGAAATATTCTCTATTTTGTTTCTTGCCCTGCTCAATGATCCTTCAGATTTTTGAGGAAGGAAAGAAATTCTCATCTGTTATCCCATCCAAACGTGACATGAACGTCGAGCTTTTCTTTATTTTTTCTTCCGAAAACTTTTCCTCTCTTTCATCAAATCTTTCTCAGCATCCGATAAGAAACTTACTCCTTCTCCTTAAAGCTTTAAACACAACTGTTTACAACATGGTTGTTACTGTACTCCAATCGAACTTCCGCCGATGTAAATCTTCTCATAGTGATCATCGGATCACGAGAAGCAATCAACAAAGTCATACTAGAACGTGCCTTGAATCCACTTTTTCTCCTGGAAAGATACAAGCCTAACTGAGATGCAATCCTGTCTCTAGAACACCATGAGAAGATAAAAAATTTCATACCGTATAATCTGAAATTGAGACTCAAAATGGCGTAAAAATATGATGATCTTGTTTCGTTTCCCCGAGAGACATCCACACATCCAACTTTTCCCATGGACAGATTTTTCTTTCGCCCAGAATCTTTTCCATCGAGAATAGAGAGAAAGAGAGTGAAAAAAAAATTTCTCCTTAACACACAAGATCCTCACAGACACCGTTAAGTAGTGTGACTATAATCATATCGCATGAACAAGCGGTGTATATTCACACACAGATTGTGTGATACCAATCTTTTGCCAACCACATTGTGATAAAATCTAACGGAAGGAAAAGAAGAACAAGTGGAACGATTTGTGTGAGTATGTCTAGATCTGTATGTATGTATGTGTGTGTAAGAGACAGAGATGCACAAGAGTGAATAATCTGTCTCATCGTGTCCATTTCATTCATGATTTGACCCTATAATAAATGATGAAATTTTCCATTGAGAATACATGAGTAGAGTGAAGAGATTTGATACGAATCAGGGTAACTATGTCGTGTGTGTGTGTGAGAGAGAGAGAAGAAGAAAGAGGAAACCTCTTGTACACATAAGTAACTCCGTAAACCTCTCAGCATCCCAAGAGTCTCATCAGTAAAAGTGACTTTTTCCTTTTTCCATCATCTATACTGGGACCCTTCAGGCTGCCACTTCTTTTCTCACTTTATTCCTTCTCTCACACTGATTCTTTCCCTCTCTTTCCCTATACAATAGACTAATCTGCATACGGTATACATATATTCAGCATACATGTATATATGTTGCCTTTTGTTTACAAATTACATTTTATGCTCCAAAAAAGATGATACAATTGCTTTCTGTTTCTATCTCAAAGTGTCATGGTTATTTGTCCTTGTTACGCTTTTGCATCTCTGAAAGGTATCCCCTGTAAAGACACTTGACAGCTTAACATCAGCCAATGGTCATCACAATTGGAAGCCCAGTTTGACTCGAGGCCTCGGGCACATGTATGCATACTGTATATTTCGGGGATGAAACGATCGATGGGCTGAAAAGATTGTGGACAAGAAATATATTGACAAGCAGATACTATATTTATTGGACATGATGTTGCTTCTCATTGCTCGAAAGAGAGAGAGAGAGAGAGAGAGAGAGAGAGAGAGAGCTGTATAGAATGATGTGAAAGGAATGGTTAAGAGAGAGAGAGGAAAATGATCAATGGAGTGATGAAACGAAACGATTGAAAGGCTAACAAGATACGGAAGGATGAGGAATAAAGAGAGTAAGAGATGAGGAAAAGATAGCACAGGAAAATGGAATGAAAAGAGGAAAACATTCATTAGATTATACTTAATTCGCTATGCTTTTTCCAAATACAGGCCGATTGATGATCACCATGATTCAAATGAACGAGTAGTAACACTGTATAAAAGGGCATGACAGTCATCTCTCTACCCTACAAGCACCTTCACAGCATTCTCATTCTCATTCTCATTCTCTCTCTCTCTCTCTCTCTCTCTCTCTCTCTCTCTCTCTCTCTCTCTCTCTCTCTCTCTTTCTTTCTTTCTCTCTCAACTAGATGCTCATCTCACTGTCAAAGCTTCTTCTATCATCTCCATTGTCATCCCTATTTTGTTAAGAGAAGATAAATAGGAACCACTTTTCGGATTACTGGAGGGATCTTCCGAGGGTGATGAGGGATTCCGGAATCACTTTTGCCCACAAATCTTGACTTAATCACGATTGAAAGCGATTTACTCGAGACACCTTTCCCTATGATGAGTACATTCAATTTTCTTCTTCTCTGATACTCTCTTTTTGAGAATATATTTGCGTATATCTTTGTTTTCTCATCATCTGCTCTCACTCGTAGTGAGAGAATTTTCCATCTCCATGTTTAAGTTCTTGAAGCCAAGTGACAATCTTTTGTGACCACATTGTTCCCATGATTTGGTCAAAGCGTTACTGGTCACCAGTGAATGTACACAGAGAAAAGCTGTGATGTTTGTGGAAATATTTGCATAGAGCGTGCAAAAAGTCGATCAAATCATAAAAAAGCCATGTATTTATCGAAAGAATATGACCGCTCCAAAAGAGATCCCAACCTCAGCATCCATCTTTTGCTCTCTCTCTTTAATGCTTCAAGTTAATATGCCACCAGAGACGGACGATGTGTTCACCAATGTGATGAGAATGATGGTGGTCACTTGAGTTAACCACACTTAGATATAAGCAAAATATGAGCAATGGGAAAGAGAGAGAGAGAGACCATCCATATATTCATATTATGTTCCGTAACCAATCTAATATTTCTCATTCACTTTGACATCCTCTTCCTCTCATCCTCATCTCGATCATTTTGCTTCTCCTTTTTGCTCAATTCATTCAGTCACTTTCCTCTTCATTCTCGGTCCATCATCATCTTCATCCGCTGGGCTTAGCTGGAATTGGCCGATAAAATATCAATGTATGAGCTTATTGGCACAAATCTCATCCGTATCTCGATCCATCCTTCGGACAATCCTCTTCACACTCCATCTTCACCATCCAGCATCCCAGTATATACCCTCTTTCATTCTCTGTGTGTGTGTATATTAACAGCTTTCTGATCCACTGATGGGATCATCAAACTAATGGCATAAGAAAGCGGATTTGAACAGATGAAATCCAGAAGCAAAATGGGCGTTAAAAGATTGAAACTGATCTGATGTCAAGTCAGAGAAGCTTTTCCAAGTGATCACTTAGCATAAAAAATAGAATTAAGTAAACTTTTCATTCAATCTATCTCACATTATGAGTATCTGTTCACAGATAGATCGCTGTCCAGTGGAATAATATTCTAAATATTGCGGCCACTATTCTGCCTCAAAGCTGGAAAACATCCCTGTTAACGGAATTCTTGATTCTCAAATCATTAAGTCTTGAGAGCTCTAGCAATTTATTCATTTGTTAGTGATCAATTTTTTTATTGGGTTCAAGATCATTAATCCATACTTCGAATATTCCTTCCATAGATTGTCTACAGGGTTCTTATTCCTCTTCAATCTGATGAGTTTCCCTCTCTTTTCTTCATTCTCTCTATTGAATTATGGATATTTATCACTCACTAAACACTCTCATCCTCTTCATTATCATCTCTCTCTCTCTCTCTCTCTCTCTCTCTCTTCTTCCTAGATTATGATGAAAAAAGACTACTATATTACATCGTATTTGTGGCTTCCTCTTGATGCTCTCTCATCACTCGATGAATCTCTCAAACCAATCATCATCAGTCGTTTTCACTTAAACACTGAACCTGGGGGCAATGATATGAGTAAATTTTCAATTCTCTTTTGTCACTTTCATCCTGCTTTTTATTTTCTCGCTGTCTATCTCTCTTCTCTTTCTTTCTCTCTCTCTCTCAGTATACTATATTCCGCATCATCTTGCCATGTTATTATGAAAAGGGGGGGTCATTCAGAAATTGATAGCTTCAGTAGATTATTCCCCAACATTTGTGGAAATTTTCATCATCAGGACTGTGTCATTTGTGAATATAACGAGACGAGAAAGTTTCAATTTTTGTTCGAACTTGCTCAGCCAACAACAATTCTTTAATAGCCTCATTATTTGTGAAAGTTAAATTGAAAATGAAGATTTAAATCATGATATCATTTTTATTTCCATATAGTATTAGAGGGGATGATATCTCATTGTTATTGTGATTCATTTGGATGAACCCTTTTTGTCGACATTCTTTATTTTTGTCACCATTTTATCAGTTCTCTCATATTCATTTTTCCGCCTGCAATCTCATTTTTTTGTCTACCCAGCCAAAAGTTTTTTTCCATTAAATAATTCCACATGTACATATATTCTCATTCTTTCTGGCGGTAGCATAAGAGAAGGGAATAATGATGATATATCCATGAGAATATAGACAAAAAATGTGAATACTTTCTCTGTCTCTGTCTCACTTGAAACGTTTTCATGGCAAAAAGGGTCACAATATGACTAGATTACGATAATTATTATTAACATTTATGTATCATTTATCGAAATTACATTCCACTATTCATTGATTTGGCAGTATTTTTCCACTCTCTCTAACCAGATTTTCTTTGTTTATTTCGACAGATGAAACAATGAACTTTTCTTCTCCATGTTCTTGTTCCTATCTCATCCGCATGATCGATTCCACATCTGATGTTCCAGAATATTGTTCCACATATATGCCATGTTATATGATGAAAGGTTCCTTGTGGGCGGTCCATACGAAAAGTATAGAGCCGCCTTTCTATCCTTCCAAGAAGAACATGATCATCATGATGTGGCAGATTATCATGTGGAACCAGGAGAAGAAGAAGAAGTTCCCTTCTTTCAGAAGCATCTTCATACTATATTGTCTTGAGGGTTTTTTTCCCTCTCATATTCTGTTTCTACTCTTCCAATTGATGAAGAAAATAGACAAGCAGAAGAAAATATCACACCAAGAATATACATATATACATGGGTGTCGTTAGCTGGTGGTGCAAAAAAAATCATTTCTCCACAAAATAAGTGAGAATAGGCCTTACGCTTTTATCCTGTATTCTGACAATTGGAAAACCTTCAGGAAAGCTTCCATAATATGGATGTAGAATGAATCAATCGATTAGCTTACCATATATTAACGCTTTTCAACTATCCATAAGAGGAGATAAAATGTATGGCTATATGCCCTTAAGCTACTAATTTTTCACAAAAATAATCTTGAGAGAATCATCATGTACAATCAGATACATGCATGCATGTGTATATATATACTCTATACAATATTCTCTTTCAACACTCCCATTTATATATTTATAAAATCTAATAATCTGTTTTTGTTGATCAAATATATTCCTTAACCCTATATACAGGGCGTAAAGTGTGCATACCAAAAAATACATGTTACTTGACCCACCATGATGTTTCTTGCTATTTTGTTGGAAATTTTATACTGGAAAGACATTCCAATGACATGCTCCATACATCGTGTGCTAAACTCTTGACAAAGGAAAGTTAGGCCTATAATGCACTGGAACATTATTGTTTGTAAGAATTTCAAATAAAGTAAGCTAACAAGAGAAAAAAAGAGACTACCACCATCAGACAAATGTGCATCAAGACACATGGTTATAGGATAGAATTTGAAGCTTTTTTCGGCTGTTCAAGAATACAATTGTACTTATACTCCAAATACATAGCTTTTTCTTCATCCTAAAATATCAATCAATGTTCACTCCTCTTCTCAGCCTCTCGAAAAGAAGCCAATCTCAGAACACTCTAGAATCGACTCTTTCATGAGTTCTTTGCAGAATATGATGATATTTGTATCCTGATGATTGGTCATCTGCAGATTCTTGTCTCATAAATGGTATTCCTTACCAATCGATTCTCTGTTCCTCAATAGTTCTTACTTGAGAGAATTCAAGTAAAGAAAGAGAGTGAGAAGAGAATCATCATCATTTTGGATGCTTTTTGGTGGACAAAAAATGGCCATAATAATGATAACTGTTGTGTTCATCTTATCAATTGTACAAGAGTATTTTATGAGCATTTGACCGCCTTCTTTTCTTACTTTTTATCCACTTTTTCTTGGTGATAGTCTTATTGAGCCCTTTTTTTTGGGGCAAAAAAGGCTTGTTTTCACACGATCTGAGCGATTGTTTGGAGAATAAAACATGCACATCATTATTCATTCCCATATACAGTCACATTGATGGTTATTCGATCATTTTTTCTGTCGTTTTTCACCCAAAATTTACATTTTTTATTGAGTTATTTTGGGCCATATAAATTGCTTGAGAAGAGTCCAACAAGGAATGAAGAAGAATGGCCTCTCCAAGGAAGTATCAATTCTTCTTGGAAAGAAAATTTTGAGTCAATTTTCTTCTTCCACTGGAATACTTTCTAAACATTTTACACCAAACGCCTATGATTTTCGAAGGATAAGAGAGTCAATAGAAATTTATTTCCACTCTTTTTTTCATCTTTTTTTACCATTTTTCAGTACGCTATTAATGAGTTGTCGAGATTTTTTTGTCCTCTTCTTTTCTTCCTTTCCTTTTTCAATCCTCATGTACATGCAGAAAAACTGGATAAAAGAAAGTATCTGTATATGAATCTGAATCTATTTCATGGTGATTTCTTCCACATTGGTTTCACTTAAGTTTGGTGAGAAAATAAATGTTTGAACGACTTATAATCATTAATCAATACTCCCAAAAATGTGATTAAGGTTTACGCTATTTTACAGTATTTTGTTCGCTCCACTCACTTGATGATCCACCGCCATAATCCGATTGAGTATTCAAGCGTACATCTCTGTCACCCTCCGTCCTCATCGGTCTATGGATTCTCTCTCTCTCTCTCTCTCTCTCTCTCTCTCTCTCTCTCTCTCTCTCTCTCTCTCTTTGTGGATATGTTTCACACTTTCCAAGTGTATTTCAGTGGGCTCATGAACAGAGAAAGAGAGAGAGGCCCGGAGAGAGAGAAAGATGTTGAAGAAAGAGGAGGTGGAAAGAGGAAGAGAGAGAGAAAGTGAGTCAAATCAGAGGATGGAAGAGAGATGGGGGAGGGAGGAGGAGAAGGAGAATGCGGTTGAAAATGATGTTAACAATGTAAAATTGAAGCATCGCTCTCTCAATGAATGTGAGCATTCAATTTAAAAGCTCATCTTTTTCTCGCTTCAACTCTATCGAATTTGAATCTCCTACATAGACACACATGCACACTCACATACATTCTGCTATCATGTGAACATTTATTTTACTTCTTCTCAAAAAGTTTCCATAGACACTGGTGCTTATCAGAACTTTCGATTTCACTCCGCTACATTAGACAAAAGTGAAAAGAAATTGAAAGAAAGAAGAATCGGAAAATGAAAAAAGAAGAAAGATTATTTTGATTTCAATTCCGACCACTATCTGCTCCCATATAAACTGTATATACACTCACATTCCATTTCATCATGCTTACTTGTCGGACAATTTTTACTGATGAACACTGACCAAGCAGAACTGGAAAGTATCGATGAAGTTAATGATGTAAATGGTATTATTCATTGGAAAGGAAGAAAATTTATTTTTCCATTCTATAATGTCACATGTAGTGAGGAGAGAGAGAAGAAAGGAAATCAGAAAAAACTTTCGAGTTGAAGAAAACTTTTTCTTCAAAGATCACCGCAATTTTTGTCATTTTTAGAGGAACCACAAACAGTAGCACCAAGCAAGTGTGTCTAGTATCGTATTGAGTGTTGATAATATTCACCAGAAATAAAGCCATTTGCCATTAAAACTACTTAATTTAGTTCCACTTGTTTTTCTGTCTCGCTTTTCACACATACATATACACAATCAAATCACTTGGTACGCTTGTTGATAACTTGACCATCCATTCTTTTTAGATCACTTATGTGTAAGAAGTATTGTGTATGAAGGGAAAAATTTTGAATTGGCACGTGTTTTGCAGTCGAAAATCCAGATCCAGATATCAGATTTCCTTCAATTGATGGATGATGATAAAATGTAACATACGAGCAAAACAGTCTTCTCCCAGTCTTTCTCATGCGTTCTCATCGTAACTTTTTCTTCCTGGAATCAGTTTCGGACTATCGAGAGACCAACCTTGCTCATCGATCGGCTATGGCTTATCCGGAGAACATTGTGAACAATTTAACGGCATAACTGGAACCAATTTATCCACCGGAGATCTACTGTCTACGGACAGTATGCGATGTGCTTCGCCAGAAGTCAAATTACACTCTGGAATGGGACTGCCACCGATTGGCGAATGATTGTTACTCAAATCACTGTCAATCGATATTGATGTTTGACGACGTGATAGTGATGAAGGATTAAGATTTGTACTGACTCCAGTGGAAGATGTATTCCCATTGAATTGCATTTGTAATGAGGGAATAGATGCTGCCGCTGCACAAGCAGCAGCCATACTTGGCGGTAAAGGTATTCCAGATTGATTCATGTAGAATATTATTCGACGTAATTCTTCCAAGGCATTGGCCTGGGGGCAGCATTGAGGGAAGAGAGAGAGATGGAAAAAATATGCAAAAAATATTCATTCAATTTGAGTACCAATAATGATTGCATAATCTGCTTATAGAAAGGTGATTATTTTTTTTCTCATCGATAATTTATCCTAAAGCCTCTGAAACAAATCATATCTTGAACAAAATTAGCACATCTATGCACAATATTTGATATTTCCAATGGAATATCCATATTTCCTCTCGTCTCTCCATGCTCCTCCTATATTCATTCGAATGAAAGCCACAAAACAATCAATCCACAATAAGTTTACATTGTCAGTGAGAAAGAGCTATTGTTAGTATAGGTTTGGAATGATTTATTCAATTTGTCTGAAAGATGGGCTACTCACATCGCAAACAATGTATTCATCCAAGTGAATCTAAAATGATTGACATAATCTCAAGTATTCTATTACACATGAGTTTACTCTTATTTTTGTTCCACTTAACCCCTACTTTCATATAGACGTATGTGTATATGTATTCATGTCCACATGATAACATAATGACCTCTCATACAGATCACAAATATGAACAGCTCCACAATCTGTTGGCTTAAAATGGACAGATTTCAGTAGTAATTGCTAATTTATGAAGAATTCCCGATAAATTTTGAGACTATATCTCTTATATCACGTGAATTCAAACAAAGTTAAATCTCTCCCTATAATAAGAATTTTCTTAGATGTAATCAAGAATGTGCGTATGTAAATTTTGATACTCACTTGCATGAGAATATAGTTCTTGGCTAGTAGAAGTGTTGCGATTTTGGATAATTTTCGAACTGATGGTGAATGGGCATACGGAATAACTGATCTCAATTCATCGAGAGCATCATTCAGATCATGCATTCTTCGTCGTTCACGAGCATTGATGCTGAGTCTTACCTAATTAAAATAATGGGAAAAGATGAAGAAGAAGAGAAAAAAAACAAAACAGATGTAAATAATCAGGAAAGTGTGTCAGTAAGTACCTTGTTGGATCCATCGCCATTGTCCGAGAGCGAAGAGGAATTGTTTTGTGTGTGTGAACTATTACTGTTATTATGATTATGATCACTATTATTGCTGTTTCCAGTGGTCAAGTTGATTGATATTGAATGATTGGATGACGATGAATCAAACTTATTAGCAAGATGATGATGATTGTTCCTTACACTTTTTGCTTGTCTCATTTTTTTAGCCACTGGACCTTCACGATGGCCCGTCTGATGTCCACCATTAACACTGGAATGTATACCATTCAAATCAGTTTGGACACTCTGTTTAACATCATAATTTTCTCTATCATTGGCAATTGTCAATTTTGTTGTTGAACTTTTTCCCGATGTCAAACCATTACCATTACCATTGAATTGATGACTATTATGGTGCTGATGATTGTAGGAAGAAATGGCTCGAGGCGATGGATTATAATTGTGATTATTTAGTGTACTCAGAGGATAATCTATCAATTTGCGATCACTTATCAATTGATGATGTTGTTGCTGTTGGGCTGATCTTTCTCGCTGTGATGCGAGCTGCAATTGTTGAGATGCTGTCAGCATGGTGGCCAATGATCGGGCCGAATGTGGATCAGATCCAGTAGACACACGTGGATCTTCTCCTCCAGGCAGTAACAATGGTTCTATCAGAGAATTATCACCATCACTACTGGGTGATGGTGAATTGAGTGATGATGGAGATTGAAGGTGTACGGAGGAGGAAGCAAGTGGAGAAGAATGTTGATTAACGGTAATTGCGGCAGCAGCGGCAGTGGATTGAGATGAGGCTAACATCAGATGGGTTAAAGGATGAGATGAATTGGATGTGATAATACTGTTTGATTGTTGCTGTAAAATTGGTGATACTAGTGTAAGTCGATCGGTGAACAGGCATCCCACAAGAGATGATGACGATGGTCCAGGTGTACCGATTGATGAGGATGCTGAGGATGCTGAGGCCGGTGAAAGAGGTGGTGATGCAACAGCAGAAACAGATGAAAGTCTCATTGATGTGGCTGGCAATAGCATTGGAAGAGTGAAAGTTTCCGGAAGATGTGTGGAAGTTGATAAAAGTGATGAAACAGACTGAAAAGGTGATGATGATGATAGTGATGATGAAGAGGTAGTCGTTGTGATAGTTGAAGATGATTCCGGATGATGATGGGAATGGTGCTTGTGGTGGCGATGAAGATGTGTGGATGTGTACGATGGAGAATATGGAGAAGAATGAGAGGGATGAGAGTGATGCGGATGGCGATGTAAGTTGTGGCTTAGAAGTGAGCCATGTGCTGGTGGCGGTGGAGCAAGTGAAACTGGGGGCGGTTGTTGTTGCACTTGATGTGGTGATGAAGAACAGCCCAGTCCCACTTGGCCTTCTCCACCCACATCAAGTGATGCGGTAAGAGTGGCTGGGTGAGTCCCGAGTGAGGATGCTGGAAAGGAGAATAGATTTGATGAGGATGGAGCTGATGGGGCTGATGATGATGAGATATGAAATATGTTCGTATAAGGTCCATGATAGTAGTTGGCCGCTTTTAAATTGCGATATAGAGCTTCCATCTGTCCATCCAATAAGGCCACACTTGCTGGACTTGATGAGGCCACGATGGTACTATTGGGGTTGAGGGGGGTGGCATTGGTGTTTATGGGATTTGAATGTGATACAGAAATGAGGGTGCTCACATTATCATCGTCGAGAACAGATGGAATGCTCATGGATGATATGGGTTCAGTGGTCCTATTAGTTGTGGTGGTGGTAGAGATTTTGGAAACTAAATTCAATGTTCCAACATTTTGAGTGCTAACAGAAGGAGAATTATTATCATTATTATTATCATCATCGACTCGATGGATAAGGTTATTCTCATAATCTTGATGACGATGATTCTTTTGGTCCTCAATTGGATGATGGTGATGATGATTCGATGGTGTATCGGCAGACAAACCTGAGCCAGTCGATCGAAGATCATCGCTGCCAGCATGTCCACTCGAAGTGCCACTCGAATCGATGGCAGTAGCAATGTTCTCCTTTAAACAGTGTTCATTCGGCAAGCAAATCATCATGTTTTTCATTGAATGGTGATCATAAGTGGCCACACTACAAATAAAGATATACACACATCGATGACCAGGCAAGAGAGGGGGCAAAAAGAGAGGCTAAAAGAGAGGCAGAGAGAGAGAGAGAGAAAGAGAGAGAGATGAATAACGGTGAATGGAGGAAGAGAGAGGGTCCGAGATAGAGTTTGAATGGGAAAGTGAAAAACAGCCTGGAGAAGAGGGAATTCAGTCCCGGGACATTATGAATAGATGAATGAATAGAGTGGAAAACATATTCAATGGAAAAAATTCGAGTGGTTGATTTAACACTTGTTACCCTCGTGATTTTAGCCTCTGTATGTATGTATGTGTGTGGTTAGTGGATGAGGAAGAGCTGGATTGCAGTGAGTAACGGTGGTGGTGGTAGCAATGGACAGGGAATTCACGGATTGATTTGAAGTTCAAACAACATATTCTATGGAAGTCACATTTTCACGGCCTACGAAGCAACAATCATTATGGCTTTCCTAGTGAGATGTTGAATGAGGATCAAACAATCAATTAATGTTAACCACCATAGGCCTATAGATCACTCTCGATGTAGGCTTGAACAGATTGAATTGAAATTGGAACATTGTTCTGATGGGAATATTGAATATGAATGGAACGATGATGGAAACAAAAAAACTTCTCTCAAGAATTAATTATCATCTTAGGATGCAGTCATACAAGACACAGATTGAGACTAGAAGAGGGGGACGCAATGTTCGATCATAATCATCATGATGAGCCTGAATGTGCATGTATCCTGAAAAACGTGTCTGAATCTGTACACGAATCTGTGTGTGAGTCGAAACATCCTGTAAAATAGGAGTCAAAATAAGCCATCCTCTTATTTTCTTTTCCACTTTCTTATTTGCTGAGATATAAAAGTCGATTGAATGTGAGCAACCTCCTTCCCAGTTCTGAAGAATAAGTGAATCCATGAGAATACCATGTCTCTATCTCTGTCCCTCTTACCCTATTCGTCTCACCATCTGAATCTTGTTGATCACAATTCTGATCATGATGATGTTCAAGAATTTGTGAGGATTCAATGTCCAATCGATTGGCTGGATGCTTGCTTGATGCGGATAAGATTTACTTGGACCATCAGTGGATGCACATGAACATGTACAATCACCTTGTTTCAAGCTGTACTTAGACGTATTATAAGTACCGTTACGCGTGGTTAAACGGAAAGAGGCGGCAAAGTGGGAGTCAGAGGAGGAGGAGGAGAGAGAAGATTCTGGCAGTTTCAGTTTCTTTTCCTCTGAGTGTGTAGTAGTAGTTGATTCAGATGGCTCAGATGAGAGGAATAGAAAAATATTCCCTCGAGGACATCCACAGGCTAAGCGGTTTGAGCTTCAAATCTCATCACACAACTGTTCAGTGGTAAAGTCTCTGTACAGTTTTCGTAGAGTGATTTGACATACAATGAAATCTTAATTGAATCGAGTCCAGGGAAAAGTGAATCTGGTGCGATTTGTATCAGACTAGGATCATGGAATATCATTCAATCTTTCGATAGATTTGATCTTGTAAAGCTTTTCCGATCAAAATCAACAGAATTTTCATCTCAATGAAACACTCGGATAAGTTTTCACACTCTGATCAGTCAAAGTTTTTGAGATTAATAGTTAAACCCGGGAGCAATTTCGAAATTGTTCTTGATCCATTTATAAGCGGGAGGCTTAAAGCAAAATCATATCTAACCGTTAATCATCAAGAATTGTAACTACAATTGTCTAGCAAACAGAAGCGATATTTGTAGAGCAACTTTTCGTCATATCCCCATCAATCTACTCCAAAAAAATTTTCAGAATTAAATATTCTGCTGTTCACATTATCATCTTACCTCTGTGGAAAGATAACTTCGGCGCTCCAGCTCGGTGCCACTGACTAGCCATGGAAACTATTCCATTTCTCAGAAAATGCCATCTAACCTTGGAAATTCTAGAATTTTTGATTATTATTCCATTTTTTGAAATCGTCAAGAGAACTAAAATTCTTGATCGGTTCACCAGCACAGACAGTAAGATCTGAATGATAATATCGATTTGAGAATTTTTTACTTTGAGAACCGAAATCGGTAGTTTATTTATCACAGCTAGAAAGTGAAGCTAAATATGCCTCTTATTAAAAATTCGAAATCGAAATACATCAATAATATTCGACTAGATTAATCAAAAGATACCTTCGGTAATCATTCAAGGGCCAGCAGAGTTCAAAGTTTGAAGTTGACAATCGAAAACTTTCTGAAAGCTTTCCAAAAGGATTGGAGCAAATTGACCGATAGTAAAATTCTTATCTAACTCTTTAGATAAAGATGTGACCGTCTTATCTTCGATTCCACATGGTATTATGTGATCAAACCATGTTAGATCAACGTTACAATTGATGGCAACTCCATGTGTTGTAACAAAACGATTTCCATGAACTCCAATAGCGGCTATTTTTCGTTGATCATCAATCCAAACGCCAGGCAATTCTTCGATAGTTGAAATTTTTAGATTTTTTGGCAGTATATTACTGCAAGCGTCAATTATGACACGCTCTAAATTGTGGACATAACATCTGAGTGATTTGTTGTTGAAAAAATTCCCTAAATACAAAATCGGATAAACAGTCAATTGTCCTGGTCCATGGAAAGTGATCAGTCCACCTCGATCTGTTTCCTCAAAATCAGCACCCAAATTTCGGAGACGATCAATGAGAGTCTCATTTTCATATGGCTTACGACGAATTCCAATTGTATATACAGGATCATGTTCAACCAGTAGTAGTCGATTGTCAATCGGATTGGCAGAATTTTCTGGAGAGGAAGAATCTTTCAGTTGATTTAGAATATTTTGTTTCACTTCACATTGAATGTTGAATGCTTTTTTCCAACTCATACGACCCAAGTTTACCACACGAACTATTGGTTTCATTTTCTGCTGGAATATGGTAATAATTAATCACTAGATTTAGATAAGTTCAGTGAATGCAGATACATCTCGTACAGTTTTAAATTGCTGCTGCAATTGATGCTGATATAAACAACTGAGCGTGTTTATCATGTGATCACTCGATCATCGGTTAAAGTTGAAAAGTTACCTCCTTTTCGTGAACAATATTCATTTTCGGTCGAAAATTTTCACAATTGAAACTGCAATATACTTGACTATATGAATAAATTGATAATTTCCAGGCGATTAGAATATATTAAGAATGAATTTTCATTTGCAGGTGTAATAAATGTTCTACTCAAAGATATTAAGAAATGAAAGCAAACACAATAACTTTGTTAATGATCCTGACAAGTTCAGGTTCTTTAAAGGGGAGATGATGATAAGAGGACTGATTCAATTGATGACTCTTCCTCAATGGTTTACGACCCATCTTTCTGATCCCCTAAAATCAAAAGAGAGGTTGATGAAATCCTTAAGATTCGCTCATCATTGCACCAAAAAGCAGATGAAGTTCTGTGTCATTCTCCAATCCATTTCATTGCAAGAATTATTGCCAAAAACTCATAACTTCTCTTCAACATGATTGCAATTGTAACACTCATCACTTGAAATTTAACACAGTATTCATCAGAAACTAATCAGATAATGTTTCAGAAAAAACAAACAATAAAATATTCAAATGTTCACAAAGCTGCTGATTTTGAATGAGCCGCTTTTGGATAGTTGCGAAAACATTTTCATTTTTTGGTGGGCAAAACATCATGTTTTAAACATGTGGCTAGGCTTTGATAAAAATTTTGCCGGCTGCAGTTAAGTAGATTGTGTTTAGTTTAGTGTTTTCTGTTGGTTGATCACGATCATGCTTGGGTCACATTGAACGAGAGATTGATGACCAAGAATGGTCAACAAATGTTGTGTTAATTGTGCATATATGAAGTGAACATTTGGATTTCAATTCAGGTTGTAGCTCAGAAGGATTCAATCCAGCAAGAATATTGATTCATTGAAAGTTGTTGAACAATCATCATGTCACAATCACCAAGTCATAAATCTCGTTATGAAAAAGTTAAATTTTTGGGTGAGGGTCAGGTAAGTGATCACCATCGACGATTGATGATTGATTTGTTAATCTTGTTCTTTTCTATTGTACCAGTTCGCTAATGTTTACAAAGCCTATGACAATAAGACGGGCGATTATGTTGCCGTCAAAAAGATTAAATTGGGCAATCGTGAAGAAGCCAAAGATGGTATCAATAGGACAGCTTTGAGAGAAATTAAATTACTGCAAGAGTTGTCACATGAAAATATAATAGGGGTGAGTTGCTTTGATTGAGAGCGATTATTGTTTTAATTGGGTTTCTCTGTATCCTTTCGTCCAGCTTCTAGATGTGTTTGGACATAGATCGAACATTTCACTCGTATTTGATTTCATGGAAACCGATTTGGAAAGGATTATCAAAGATACCAAATTTGTTCTCACACCGGCAATCATAAAATCTTACATGCTGATGACATTGAAAGGTTTAGAGTACCTCCACATGAATTGGATTCTCCATCGAGTAAGTTATAGTCGCATGTCACTCTCATTTTGGTATTCTCAATCCCTCATTTTTCATCAGGATCTCAAGCCAAACAATCTGTTGATAGATGAAAAAGGTATCATAAAAATTGCTGACTTTGGTTTAGCAAGAAGTTTTGGCTCACCAACACGATTGTTCACCAACCAAGTAGTTACTCGCTGGTATCGAGCCCCTGAACTTTTGTTTGGAGCTACCAGATATGGTACTGGAGTTGACATATGGGCATTGGGATGTATTCTGGCGGAACTTCTATTACGAATTCCTCTACTACCTGGTGATACTGATATTGACCAACTCCAAAAAATTTTTCAATGTATGGGAACTCCAACGGAAGAAGAGTGGCCGGTAAATATTGCTGAAAATGCTACTTGCTGTTCGTGTCATTCAGTAAAGTATAATTATTTCTATTTTTATTCCAGGAAAAAACCAACCTACCTGACTTCGTTAAATTCAAGCCATGTCCGAAGACAAATTTTCGTGACCTGTTCAGTGCTGCATCAGAGAAACTGTTAGAACTTCTTGACTCGATGCTTCGACTTAATCCTTTGGAACGATGTACATGTACCAAGGCACTCCAGATGGGCTACTTTTACGAGAAACCAGCTCCAGCACCTCCACATGAAACTAGACCGAAACCAAAGGTAGAAGAAGACAAAAAAAGACCCTCAGAAAATGTGCCTTTCGCTGCAAAAAGACTGAGATTCGACAACATCGATGAATGATCTTTTACATTGTATATCCCCTTTGATAGCAAATTCCCATCTGATTTCCTATTAGTCTCTCTGAGTGTTTTCTTCCCCAAAATGACAGATCATTCAATTTCTCATTCATTCGAAAATGGCTTCTATCATTTTCCCATTAGAATCACGGTCATAGATGCGGTTTTAAATATTCGATTGGATTTTTGTTAAATGATATTGTACACCTTTTCATCTTGTCAAGATTCCATTTAATTTGTGATAAATTCGTGAAAAACATAATCTAACTCCGAATCCGAAAACCTTCTTTTTTATAATCCGATCAAAAATTCCAATACTAGCATTAATCCTTTTGGTCAAAGTACTTATAAACATATATTTTTCGATAGCCCTTCGACTATTGATCGTCAATCGAGTTTTCAAACTTAGCTGCAGAAGAATGCCGATTTTACTCTTGACCAACTCTTCCAAGTTGATTTATTTTCTAATCAATAACTTAGTCAAATGTCTTATTCAGTCGCTTCAATCCAGATTCCTCATCATCACCACACTTCTACATTCACATCTTCATCATAACTTTTGAAAGCTTCCTTCGAGCTGTTTTCATGATTCCTGATTGGATATGGAGAAATTTTTTCCCCTCAAAGTTAACATAATCGTTTCAATGACCACTGTCCATGATCATCGTACAACTTCCGCTCCATTTTCCAAAAATACATCTCCATTCAGGTCACACAGTTCAAATGTCATCACCAATATAGTCCACCATATAATACATCAAGTATGTCCAGTGTCCATGATTGTTATAAGAAAAAAAAAATTATTCCTCTATCAACGGAAAGGTAAAAAACTCTCTTTCCTCCTCTGCTCTATTATCACATAATCCACACAGACAATCTAGCGATCAAAACCCTCTATTTCAAGTACAATTCCTCCCCCACCCCCCAAAATTTAACACACTAATCAAAACAGTCACCACATCCAACGGATAACCTCTGACCTACTTTTTCCCCCTGAATCCTCAACTTTTTCCAGACTATCATCATCATCATTCGTACTGTACATGGCTGTTGACGAAATGGAATGACGAAACGTAACTAGCCTGTAATGTGAATCATCATGAAGCAAGCAAGTGAAAAAAAAACAGGGCGAATGTTGCGCCCTCGCAAAGGCCTACTTTTTACTTTTTATATGTGCTGTTACTGTGTACACTGTACACCTTGGAAAAATGAGAGAGAAGAAGTGAGATGTGTCTGTATACATGGTCAATCAATTGAGAGATGATGATTAATTTTGTTTATCTTCTTCACCCTGAATAGTGTTTCATTATGGTATATGATTGAATGATAGAAATAAGATGAGTGAAATTAATTATTATTTTGGAAATATGTTTGTGTGTTTACTAATGGTGTGATCATCAATCGAATCATATATATGAACATATATATCTACATTTGGGATTAAAAGTGTATCTTTTTATAATATGATACATGTTTACTGGTGATCACTGTATATTCACTTGTGTGCCTCTCTCTCTCTCTCTTTCTCTTCTTTTCTCTCTTTTTTCTGTCCCTTTCTTTCTCTCTCTCTCTTTCTTTCTGCATAGAAACAGTAGATACATACATTTTTAATTGCATATCTATATAAATCAACCCATTTGTTGCCACCTTCACCACCTTCTCGTGTATGTGTTTGTGTGTGAGTGTTTATTTTCTTGTGTGGATATCTTGTGCCACCTGATCATCATCATCATCATTTGAAGAATCCTTGACCATGAACACGGACAAGATTGGTGGCAATCAAGTTCATCCTAAAAAGGTAAGCTTCGCTGAAGTCTCTTCTCTTCTTTTCAATTGATATGTATCCAATGAGTGTTGCTTGGAACTGAATTGCTTACCTTTGATGAAATATGTGTTAGTGTGTGTAAGAGGAAAAGAGAGAGAGAGAGAGAGAGAGAGAGAGAGAGAGAGAGAGAAAGAGGAGGAAGATTTCATGTGCATTTGTAATGAGTTGTTTACGTTGATATTCTCTCTTCCAGATTCTCACCGAGTATGTACCACTTCTGGATGCTCATGTAACTGGATTACTGGATACAGTTCGAAGTAATGGGGCCAATAGTAATGGTGGAAAGACTAGGAAAAGAAGAAAAAAGGCATCAAGCTATGAAAAGATTGCTGAGGAAACACGAAAAATTGATCTTACATCACCCGATTCAATTTTAGTGGACATCAATTTGCGCCACATAATCAATATGAAAACATTCAACTCACTGCCTCTATTTTATCAATATAAGCTTACAAGAATGTTGCCAAAGTGTGACCAAATTGAGACAGCTGAAGGATTCATCAAACCTGGTCCCAATGCATTAAGAAATGAATTCTTCAATCGTGCATCTAGAGCCTGGGAAGATAGACTGAAGGAAGGCAAGTTGACTCCTGAGTTTTTGTTGAAATGGAAGAATGACTTGCAAAGAGAGAAGGCTAAACTGGATCCGTGGAAATTGAAAAATTTTGAGCCTGTATGGGGCCAACCCGTTGAATCACAGAAACACCGTGAACCCAGAGTCGAGCATCTGAGTATAACCAAAAATCACCGCATACGTCCTGAAAAGTGTCCTCTCAAAAAAGATAGTCTATCAATTGTAAGAGAAAATTGTCCAACTCAACAACATCAAAGAACCGAGCCGATCAACATCTCGGGAAGAATTACCCGTGCAAAAGCTTTGCATCATAGGCTCCAGTTGGCCTCTTCTTCAACCCCAGAATCTATCGAAGATAAACCATCTACTGTTGATCCGATTGGGAGAACTCTCAGACAAATCAACAAAAGCCTTACTATTGAACCTGTTAATTATGATCCAGAACGCAGTAGAACTCTATTCGATTCAATTAGAGTCAAAAGTTTCACTAATTTGAAGCCCGATAGCTCCAGAAGGGTGGGCTCCTCATCAAATTCATCCATATTTTCAACTCTTCCT
The DNA here is from genome assembly GCA_003956705.1 of Brevipalpus yothersi. Lineage (NCBI taxonomy): Eukaryota > Metazoa > Arthropoda > Arachnida > Trombidiformes > Tenuipalpidae > Brevipalpus > Brevipalpus yothersi. Next base: position 87,679 of record QZCP01000179.1, read on the forward strand.
TCATCATCTACACCTTCTCCACTATCCACATCATCATCATCTGACCTTCAGGAAGCCATCCTCTCATCTCTTCCTTATAAATTACCTTCTGGTACCTCTATTATACCTTTTGTTTCGCAAACTCCTCCTCAATCTAGTGCTGTTGAAGTTCCAGTGATGAAAAGTTCATCAAAGATAACTACTCGACAATCATCCTCACGATCTTTAGCACCCTCGTCATCATCATCATCCACTCCGCTTCCATCCAGATCATCGCCTCGATTAATACCAAAATCTATGAGAAATTCTAACTTAAGGGTCGCCAATAAGCGTAAAAATGATGCAACTGAGGATGAGTGTCTCCACTTACCCTCTCAAATAACTGTTATTCCTATCGGACAAACTTCAGTCGAATCTATATCTGAATCCGTTGATATGGAGAACACCTCTTCCTCCTCATCTCGTTGTGCTTCTTCTAAAGTTGCCCGAATACTTCCTAAACCCTTGGACGAGAGCTTTTCGCTACCAAAGCAACAGCAGCAACAACAACAACAACAACTTCAAGTTGCAACAAGTCAGTGGACAAAAGAAGGTACAATTGATAACTACAATCAGCATATTGATCCTAGTCGTATAGCGATGAAAGATGATCACTTTCTCATATTACCTCCTCAAATTACGGTCATTCCTCTTGGTCAGCCTCAGATGACTCAACCACCCGTGAACAATACTTATTATATCAGCACCAATTCGAATATGATCACAGATCCTTATCAAACTTTTCCACCCATGCCGATCGCTTCGATGCCGTCTACTTCTTCTGCGATGATTCCCTACATGCATCCTGTGAGTTCTACGCCACAATCTATTGTCCCAGATTGTTCATGCAATCTGAAGACACTAGTTGTTAAATGCTGCTCTTATTGCCATCACGATTATGTTGGACCCCTTCATATTTGCTACACATGTTTAGTTCGTTGAGAGCTGATAAATTAACTCGTAAGCTTCAGATTTCAGGAGATGGTAAATTGAAATCGACGAATGAACAGGTGTCGATCACGGTCAGACGTTGCCTTATTCCAGGAAGGCGAAAGAAATTCTCACAGTGGTATGTTGAATCTCACCCAAAGATCTGATTGGTTCATCTGATCAACGAATGTTCGTAAACCAGTGAGGCTTTATCATTTGCGTTGCCTAAGTCATTATTCAGGAGTCACTCACATGTGTATTCTGAGTCATTAATTTCTCAGGAGTCAAACAATCGGTTGGTCAATGAGAAGGTAATCTCACAATTGCTCGACTGGGTATTTCTAAGGCTCCTATACTAATCGATGCGATTGTTCACATGATAGAAAGGGGACATATGAACTCATTCTCTGAGTTTGTCTTGACGTTTTGGAAAGAAAAATGTGGGCTCTCGTATGTATTTCAGCTAATCATCTTCTCAAAATTTCTCTTTTACCTGGTGATACTTGCATTAAATTTAATGCAAAAGATTTTCCGGTTCATTTTCTTTAAGAGAAAAGTGGCTGGTAATTATTGTCAAGAATTCTCTCAACTTGATCTCTCAACTAAGAATATTCTCATTCTTCCACAGGAGAGAACCCGATCATATTCAAACCATATCCAGAGTCTCCTTTTTTGTGAAACATTCACCACTATCGTCTTGGAATAACTCAATCATCAGATGAACTAGAGCATCCTTCATAAAGCCAAGAAGAATAGACAGAAAAATAGACTTCTGAAAAATGTATCTTTTGCTGCAGAGAGATTAAGATTACGATTTAGCTATATCAAAGAGGATGTTATTCTTCGATCGTGGATTTACAAATTTAGAATTTCTTTAAGCTTTTTTGTCGAGAGTATCTTCTTACTCAAATGATGCATCTCATACATGTCGACAGAGAAAGAAGGATCCATGGTGATTATTATCATTTAACATGAGGATTCACAAAAAGTGATGAATTGTGATTTTATAAAAATTTAAATAAATATTTGTTGACATATATCGAAAATTTATTTCCTGTCCTCCATCTATTCAAACGTATCGATTACTGATATGGCTCAACAATGTCAGCTCATAAATGAAAAATGGATATATAATCTCAACAAGTACTGGAAATTCCATTGCAAATTGGACCAATTAAGAAAGCCTCGAATATTATGCCGAGACTCATTCTGTTTTGTGATGCATCAAATGAAGACGAAGACATATCACCAAAATTATTGTGATAGATACCTACGTTATGTTGTGAGTGTTTCAATGATTTTGGCTTGAAATAAAATGAGGCCACTCAGGATTGAGAGTATCATTAAAACAAGGAAATCGGTTACTAAAGAATTCTCTTGAACTTACAGTTCAGTTGTACAATACAATTTTTTCAAAATTTATAAGCTTCATTCGCCTGAGTATCGAGAGCATGCATTTTGATTCATCTTTTGTGGAGTTTTTCAAAAAAGTCGGCTCATTGTTTTCGCTGATTAATCGGAAAAGAATTAAGGGCTCAATGAGATAGGGTACAGTTGGACTGAAGATTGCGCTATGTATACATCATAAAAACAATAAATGATATCACAAAAGAGATGGCACCGATAATGGTGGCATTTCGTAACACTTTGTCAGAGAATAGCTCATCAAATCGTGGTGCGGCAAAATAGTTACATATTGAGTGAACAATTATGGGTGAAATTATGGAATTTGTTTTAAGGCGCAACATGGAAGCATATGCGGCAAAAATGAAGGTTATGGTGAGATGTGATAAAGTCTCTGGCCATTGATATCGTATGATATCGATGGTAATTCGGTCTTCATCAACAAGATGATGAGGTAAATGAGACAAGCTGAATAAGAGCGAGCCAATCAATACAGTTGTCGATGGAGAAAAACATTGAATCAAAAGATGTATCAGTAAATCACGAAACAAAATTTCCTCCAAGATTGGGGCGGCAAAAATGTTCCGCACCAAGATATGAATATTATCCCACTGATTCAAGCCACCAAGACCATCTCTTATGTCCGAAAGTAGAGGTCCAGCGAATAAGATGAGAGTCAATATCACAGGTAGTATGATGGTTGATCTAAGATCATCGAAAGAGAATTCGATTACAGCTCGATGTCTAAGACTTTGTAAGTATGAATGAGAAAAAAATTCGATAATCATGGTAGAGATGATGGCAGAACATATCATTCCAAAAAGTTTTCGATAAATTGTCACAGCTTGATCCCTAAAGTAGAAAGAACGATGTAAGAATCAAATGTCTTTGATTAAGTATCACATTCGATGACTTACCTATTCCGCTTCCAACCAAATAAATTGATTAGAACAACAATGGTCAAGGTGATGAGAACCGCAACAACTAAAGTGGACACTGTACAGCCCATTCTATCAATATCTACCTCCATGATCGAACATCAAGTTTAATATTTTCGGAATGAATCACGAAGAAGAAATTGGATCAAAATCATCTCCAATATTTCCAACGGAAATTCATCCAGATAGAATTTTCGACACAATCAAAAGGACAATAAGTCATTCAGAGATGTCAATGATAACAAAATAGTTGACATTGTTAACCTTCCATCCACCATGTTCGACAAACTTGACTAATACTTCTGAATCAAAATATTTTGTTAGAAAACTTTAATATCATTCTCCCCACATTCAAACTATTCAATTTAATTCGGCTTAATGATCCAAGAATCCAAAAACATTGGAACACATAGTAGGATGTTGAGTGTAGAGACTACCAAACAATTATTGCTGAGTACATGATAAGCTTGGCTATCAAAATCAGCATCAAAATATTTTGATTGCGATTATGATTCAAAAATATGTGAAGATAACAGAAAACAACATTGTTTTTGAAACAGCCACTCTTACTAGTACATGGATCATATCTTGTGTGCGCGACTTTAAACACTCTGTTTTGCTTACTGTTTGCGGTCGGTTTCACACACATACCATTGTGTTGCCTCCAATACGAATCCAGAGCGAAAAAGCTCATAAATTATCGATAACAAATCAAAATTAAATCTTGACCATGTGAAATTAAACGCAAATCCTATCCACAACCAACTCAATCTATGGTCAAGTGACTTGACTCAAGTCTGCAATGACACACTGTTATTGCATCATTCTTACCAGTTCAAGTTGATCATATTTTTACGATCCAGAAAGACAGCAAACTTGTGTTGACATTTGTGTTATCCCAGTTTTTGTGAATTTTAAATGGATCTTGTTAAATAATTAGCCATTAAAACCATGGAAGTGATTATACAGTGAAAGAAAAGTGTTCAATCAATGTCCAATCAATGTGATTAAAATGTATCACATTTTCAAATGTACCGCTTAATTAAGCTTTTTTTATTCTCAACATTCACTTTGATTGTCAAAGTTTGACTTGAAGTATTGAAGCCCGCCAATAGTTTCTTTCTGTTTACTTGAAAAAGTTTTCAAGTTGATCAAATCAAATCGAGGTGTGATTATCATTAATTGATTCATAAGTATCCAATTTTGTAGTGATGGCTGATTATCAGAGTCAAGAGCAAGAACAACAACAATCATTAAATGCCTCTCAGATAATGTTCAATGTTTTTCTCAAAGATTGTCAAGTTTTGTTGAAAGGTTTACAAGCTCTATCGTTTGGTGAACGAATATCATTCAATGTTCAAAGTTCGGGAATAGTTTTAAAGAATCAGCAACATCGAACATGTAATTTATCATTTTTTCTCGAATGGAGTCTATTCGAGGGTGTAGCGCCAATTATTGAGGAAAATTTTGCCTTCGCTGTTGACTCAAAAGGATTAATATTGTTTCTGCAAATATTTGGATCTGAATCACACAATGATTTTAATATGGAAGTTGACGATGATGTTGCCAATTCTTGTCAATTAGAAATGCGTTATAATGGTAAGATTGTGAAATAATTTTATCATGCTTACTGAGGGTGTAGCTTGAATTTTCATTGATTGAACGTTATTCTTTCTTTTGCTCAGGACACGGATCAAATCTTGAACTCAGAATTGAGAAAAATTGTCACGAAACTGTGTGTTCAATGGCCACTTATGATACAGCATTGGATCCTGACTTTGAGATGCCCAACAATGATGTAATCAATGAGGTCATTATCGATGCACTGTTGAAAGAATTATGGTCTGAATTTGATTCACTCAGCTCGAATCTCAGAATTAGTTTCGACAAGGATGAGCAGAAATTAACATTTTCATCTGAAAGTTCTTATGGGAAAAATGCTTTTTCACTCACAAAGGACACCACTGATTTCCTATTGATGTGCAAGATTCGACAAACCAAAGAGCATAGTTATCAAATGAAGATGGTTCAGAAATGCTACAAAGCACTCAGTCAAGCAAATAAGATAAATCTTCGCGTTGACCACAATGGAATGCTATCAATGGTGATGATGATTGACTTGGATCATGAAAGAAAAGCATTCGCCATTTTCACCTGTTGTGCATTGACCGAAGACTCATAGTTGACCATCTCATCTGTTACTCAGTAAACAGACAAATTGTATTTTCGGACTAATACCTAGTTAAAAGATTATTCTAGAAATCTGATGCCTTCATCTATAAAAACATTCCATCCGACACATTAAAATTTCATCAAAAAAATATTGTAAACTGTGTACGTTCACTTTTCTATATCGATAAGAGAAAATATTTCCAATTTCGTCTTTTCTCTCTTCCTTTTCTAAGCCCAGAGTACGATCGAATATTTTCCTTGATCTATGGGAAAGGAAGAGATTTCCTTCCACTATGAGAGAATTTTTTCAAAACCTTCTACATCATTCATGTGGATGATAGAAAATCAAGATTTTTAGGTCAAAATCGAAATTTTTGTGGAACTTGAAATATTTATAAACATGAATATTTGTAAATTTTCATGTGTACAAAAATCAAATCAAGAAAAGAGCTATTAACAACAGTAAAATCATCTTGAAATAGTTTGATGAATTGTAGTCATTTCCGTTAGCTTCGTTCACGCAATCAGGTATTCTTGAGCTCAGATTGGCTATGGGAATTTTTGCCATACCAATTTCGAATGAGCATTCAGTTTTTTGAGGCATATTAACCTTTGTTACTTGTCCACTGCCAGACAACCACTCACTGAACCATTTCAGTTGACAACTACAATGGAATGGATTATCTGAAATATTGGAACAAATAAAGTGAGTGACATCTAGAACTATAATCTGAATTTTTGCTCACCATGGACATCAAGAAGCTCGAATGTATTCAAGATAGGACGAAAAGTTTGATAAGATAACGTTTTCAACTGATTATGATCCATCCAAAACCATTTAATGGAAGTTAGATGATCAAAGGCCCCAAACTCGATTGTTTTTAATCTGCAAGATACAAAAGATAACAAGATAAAAAAAGATATTAAAGTGTCAATTTACATGTGCAAATTGAGAAGACATCCTCATGGAATTTGGAAAGTTATTTTAGTTAAATTTGGCTTGAAGCTCTCAATATTTGGCTGAATTGCTCATGGAATTGCAGTGGAAGAGATTACATATAATTGATCAACTTTTTTCATGTCGCAGTAATCAAATTTCTTAATCAATTAAAATTTTAAATCATCAGTATTACTATGTTTTGGACTTTAAACTAGAGTTGCTGAAGCGACAGTTTTCTATCCATTTCCGTAAAGTACAAAATCCTTTTTATCGGAAAGAGTCTCTCTTTTCTCCAAAATTCACCGCATCCATCTAAATATAGCAATGATCCAACAAAATGAAGTAATAACCAACGGGAAGATAAAATTAATATCAATTAGCGATCTGAATAAATAATAACTCATGAAATTGATAAATTAATTGACTGAGACAAGGTGATAAAGAGGTCCAGATGATTTGATGAAAAATGATCAAATTGGAGAAAATGAAAATGCCAATAGATCAAATAGCTAATGGAAAAGATATAATAAAGTTATCAGGACAAAATTCTGGTTTTTATGAATTTACATTCAGAACCATATTTCGTTCTTTACCATGAATAGTGATGAATTCAAGATCGCTTGACAAAAATCCAAGATTTTGCCCGAAAATATCGGTATCGATCCTGGAATGAAATCATCTGGAAGGATGCACTGTTTTTGCCAAGAAATTTTGCCTCATAAATATGGAGCAGAGATCTCTCTTGAAAAAATTCATTGAGATTGACATGATAAAATAAATACAGTACAAGTGAAGCGCATCCCCTGAAGCTATCAAGATTTGATGGAAAATATATTCCACTGCCAAATCATTATCATGATCATCGTTCTTGAATAGAATATTTTGAACTAATCGAGCAAGAGCTCTTGAGGCAGAGACTTATCTCAGCTTTCATTATGAAATTTTTTCAGCCCCAAAAAAAATGATCCAACAAAGTTGCACATGATGCCCATTTTGATCTTGCAAATATCTATCTTTCTATCTCTCATCCGGTAGTAGCACCTAACCCTATCCAGTTAAAGTACATGTGTATGTGTGACCATAAGTAGGAAGAAAAATCAGGCGACGCTTTTTCATTACCGAAATTTTCTATCCTAGAAATAGTCAAATCTTTTCGAAAACCATCTCAAACTATCACTATTATTAACTATTAACTATCATTATCTGCTTATTTCACTGAAAAAAGTATTTTGATCAAATTTCCCCAGTCAGCTTCAAAAAAGCAATTGTCACTTCTAAAACAGTTTTTTTCTGTTAAAATGGACAAACTCTGTATAAAATTCTCTCTCATACTCAAAATTTGAAGAAAATGAGTAAAAATCACTTCCACACACACTATAAAAAATTTTTAACATTATAAGCTACAAAATTGATGATTAGATAATCTCAATTGCTGGTAATTCGGAAAAAATCAGCGGGAAAATTTTCCAAAACACCCAAAATTTGATGACTCGTTCTTGAGAGTTTGAATATGCAAAGAAAAACATGAAAAGAATATATTCCCGAAATAACCAACAAGCATGTCCCCTGAAGACTCTATTCTAGATATTTCATCCAATTTTGCCACCTCTTTCCCTGAGAAAAAAGCCAGAACCTATTCTCATTACTGATGGGACGTACTGAAGATCCAGAGAACATAGTCTATGGCAGATAATCATTGGATCATTGTTCATGAGCCAGCTCAAGCTCGATAACTTTCCTTTTCAATTTTTCTTCCTTCTTTTTCTTTTCTCACTCGAATGATTATATATCCACCTACAAGCGATATATATTTGGACCAATATCGTTAATCTTTATCAATACATGACCAAAACTCAATGGTAAATCGTGTTCATTGAAGCTCTATGGTCATTTTCATGTAAGAAAGAGAAAGAGAGGAACCTTCTGTTGGAAGCAACATGATTAATTCAAATGATGGCAAGATCTATTGTTGCCCACGCTTGATGATATCTTTCAATTTCTTCTTCTCCTTCTTTTTCCTCTTCATGAGTCGAAAGTAATTTCGTTTCACCAAGCAAATAGACACTACCCGATTTCTCAGCGTCAGTAAATAGTAATTTTGCCCCAAAAAACTTTCATTTCACTGATAATCAAAACATGAACATCTATCATCGATGGATACAAAATCCACTGTTTATAAAGGATCAAGAAAATGAAAAAATGACCATCTTGACTGGTCTCTCTCTCTCCTGAAAAGTATATCATATGGCAACCAAAAATGCTGGATTGCATCAAATTTAATGTACATTCAGCATGATTCAGCTTGAAGATGATCACAAGATTCAGGTTACACAGCATTCCCTACTCAACTTGACCATCGGTCAGTAATTGTGGAATGCAGAAGAGGAAAGAGTAGGGAATTGAGGAGGAAAATTGTCTCTTCTTCTATCTCCAGGATCCTAGGCTGTCTTCACTTCCTTCTTGTCAACCCTTGAGTATGGTCGTGTTATAGACTAATCTCATGAGAGATCAGGAAAAGAGTGGAAGGAAGAGAGAAAGAGAGAGAGAAGGAGAATCAAACTATCGAAAAATCATCAAGAAAAAAGAAAGAGAAAGCAACAAATAGTGAGGATCACGAGAATCAGCTCACAATAGATCAGAGAGATTGATTGGACAAGCTTTCGAGTGTATTGCGTGTTCGATGATTTTCAAGATTCAATGAGATGTGGAGCAGAAGAGCGAAATCACATGAGCTCATATCAGAGTCTATTTCTATCTCTACTTCTGAGAAGTCATCATTTACTTTTCTTCTTTTCTCTTCTAGAAGCTCATGTGGCAAGGGAATTTTAACGAGAAGTTTGAGAAAAATTCATCATCAAATATATAGGTGACTTTTCGGTATAGTACCAGGTTAATCTTATTTTTGAGTCTCTCAGCTACACTCTGAATTTCGCTCAATTTATTCTGTACAGAGAGAGAGAGAGAGAGAGAGAGAGAGAGAGAGAGAGAGAGAGAGAGAGAGAGAGAGAGAAAGTAGATTCAATATTTCCTGTCAGCAATGAACTTCCATCTATCATATGGCAAAAAAAATCCTTAATTTTATCCTTTTTTATATAAAATGAATCATTAATCTGATCTATTTGATTCCGTTTTCTCCATCTTCTTCATTTTGGTGAGAGCTTTTTTTGCTCTCTTATAAAGTTTCAGCAAGTGAAGCTCATCAAGATAATCACTTTAACTAAGCTAGAAGATAAAGTTCTTACTTCCGAATTTCAAGCAGCTGGATCTCTTAAATAACAGAACGCTCGTTAAGACTCTAGAAGAAAATGGAACAGAATATCGGAAATCTGAGTAACTCAACATGCACATTGAGGATGAGGTGTTCCGAACTCCAGATTCAGATTATATATGATTGATTTTGGTACATATTTCCGGGAACTCGATTTCCACTTGTTTCTGTGATTTTCATGTTTTTTCGACTACATGACAGCGAGTCTTTTGGTTATGCTTTCTCAGTACATTCAGATAGTTGCATGATGTAAAGATATGAATATTTCATGGTTATCGAGCATCAAACTCTTTGTCAAATCTATGAATAGATGCACACTGCGTGACTAGAATATGACTTCACTAGGGCTACTGCTACATAACTATTTCCAGAATTATTACTGGCTATGGTAAGTTTTGAACTGTGACCACGATTGTCACTTTCTGTTTCCATTTTCATTCAGTCAATTTTCATGGTAGGAAGGAGAAAAGAGTAGATCATGGTGTAGCTTTGAGTTTGTTTGTGTATGTGAATAGTTTTCGAATAGTTCAGTGGATTTCAATATCTCGCATGATTGAGAATAGATAGAGTTGCTTACAAGATCTGTTGTCTGAGAATGATTGCATCTTGTGATCATTCTATACGATCAAGGTCTCGATAATTTTTCATGATCCATCTGAGTTTAGGAAAATTAATTGAATTGATTCTCACTTTTGTCATACGTAAGATGTGGAGAAGTGGAAAAACATTTGAAAAGTATTCTTTTGAAGATTGATTTGATTGCTGGATCACACCTCAAACAGTACATTTGAGTGATGAATCAATCGATGAAAAGTCTGTCTCCCGATGCTTTTGACGCAATTGATTTATTGTTGATCAAGGTTTGGATACTTGATCGAATTACACTTCTCTCTCTCCCATCTTTTTCGGGAAGTTCTAATGAAATATCATCATATGATTGCTTCAACCCAGACAATCTCTATGGTATTCAGTTTCTCAAAAAAAGTGTCAATTCATTAGTGAATGAGTAGAGAAGAGAAGAATGATAGGTCGTAAAAATATCATAAACCAAAGCGAAAATAAACAGATCTTGACTGAGGCTTGATTAATTTTCTCTCTCAGTTTTATTTTTCTCTCTCTCCATCTATGTACTTAGACAATTTCTCATGCCAATGAATTGAAATCGCGCCAATATACCTGCTATCTTGCATCATTATTGAGCTCTTTTCTTGATCCTAATTCTAGCGACTCGATGTCAACTCACCTCTCGAATTCTCATTCGGTGATCGATATTCCTTCTCTCTCTCTCACTCTGATTCTCTATATATCTTTTCTATTTCAAGCCCATATAAGAGAATCAATACATATATTGACCTTAGAATTTTCTTCTTTGATACCTCCCTTAAAGCGTTGAAAGTATCAATAAAATAGCATGGAAATGTTGCCCACAGCACATTTTTGATGATCTATCAGACTTTTTGGACTCAATTTAACAATCGCAAAGTCCCGCTCAAACACATTCACACTCTGTGAACATTCTTCACCCATCTTTCTGTATTCCCTCTGTATATCTCCAAGAGAGAATGTGTTTGGATAGATCAGCGAGTAGAGGATAATTGTTATGATGATGGCCTAACTTTTACGATACTGAACCATGAAGTGGCCCTCATGAATTAAATGAGTTTGATTGTAATGCAAATGATAGACCATACAACAAAGATTCTTTGTATTCCTTTTTCCGATACCCATCAAGGTTTCTTTCCTTCGACAAGCTAGCCCATTTGAAAGATTCGACACCCAGCTTGTGTGTGTGTGTGTGTGTGAGTGATGCAAGAATACCGATTCCATTGGCATCCAATTCCAATGGATTCCTTACAGCAACATGATTGAGCACTCAAAGCAAATAGTGTAGATGTATCCAAACCAAATTACCACTGTATTGGACATCTGAAGGGAAACACATACCGTCCATAAATGAGTCAGCATACTTGTACAGATGGAAGATCTGAGGAAGTTGAATAGCCGAAAGATGTAAGTAAGCCTTGGTTTCTTCAAATAGCAGCACGAAACGATCGATATATAAATTATAAAGCTGACTCTCACTCTATCGCATGATTAGTTCGATGAATCATAGAATACACTTATTTTGACACATAAACGACATGATTATATCGAAAAAGAATGTGTGTATCTGTGTTACCCAGTTTCCGTTGACCAGTTGATAAGGATTATTTTCCTCTCATAATTCCAATGATGGTTGATGGGAGCTTCCATCATTTTGATCCCAGGTCTACTACAGATTGAGATTCATTGTGATGATGATAGGTTTTTGGGAAAGATGAGAGAGAGAGAGATTGTGCATGTGGAAAACTTATCATAAAGGTTCGCTGGCCAAGTAAGAGAGAGAGAAAAAGAAAGAGAGAAAGTGAATCTTCCTGATAGTCTATTATGTTTATCAGCCATCAAATACTAATGAATTCGAATCATTGATGTGATCCCTTGAGAATTGCATCCTACTCGAATTTCCATGGAAAAAGAAAAGAAGATTGAAAGTTCAGATTGAGAGAAGATATTTAGGATTGACAAGAATCTTTTGACATCTTTGCACACAAGAGATGAGGGAAGATAAAAAAGTTTCTTCAATTCTGGTAGCAAAGGACAAAGAGAAAGTAAAGTTCTTTGGACACAGATTTTGATTAATACTTGGATACCTCTCTCAAAGCAACCATATACAGTAAATCCCACCCGATGAACAATAGAACAGAAAGAAGGCAAAAGAACTTATTCTCTTGGTATACCAAGAAGAAGAAGGTTTGATTCAATTTTTGGAAATCTTGAGTTGCTCAACAAAGCATATACCCACTTGCAGACTCTAATACAGAATCGATTCTGTATACTGCCCAGAGAGAGAGAGAGAGAGAGAGAGAGAGAGAGAGAGAGAGAGAGAGAGAAGGTTTCACCATTACCGTTATGATCTTGAGTGGTCAAAGTGTCCACAAGAGAAAGTGTAAATAATAGGGACCAGCAAGTGGTTGCTGATGCTGTTGAGCTTCCAATATTCCCCTAAGAGCCCCATTCTTCATCCCAAATATTCTATTTCCTTTCATCCTGGCAAAAAAAAATATCAAAGCTCGAACTTTGATTTTCCGTTTGAGAAATCTTCCTTTTACACATCATTCTTTCTTTTTTCGTTTCAATATTTCTCACAAATCGAATTCTAACTATCTCGTTAACTTTTCGGGGCCATAAGCGTCAGTGAGCTGTAATTTAATTGCCCTGACAATTAGATGAAGTGGAAATTGGAGAGAGGATTATGAACACCCATAAAGTGGTGTGATTCAGTGAGTGGATGAGTAACTTACCTATTATTGCGAAGTATCAAAAATTGTAATGATGAACCATACTTTTCGAATGATGTTCGAGTAATCGTGACGATATTATTTCCTCTCAAATCTAATTCCCTTAAGCGAGTCAAATTGTAGAGAGCTTTATTCGGTATTTCGGTTAGTTTATTTTCTCCCAGGTAAAGATATACAAGAGTATCTGTATGTTTTGAGAGAAAGAAAGAGAGAGAGAGAAGTAAAATTAGAGGAGAGGGAATACACAAGCATAGAAGGCAAAATATTCAAAAAAATAGTAGCTGAGAGTGTCAAATAGGAAGAGATTGAAGAAAGTTGAGAGAGAATATGTTTTTTCACTTGTATCCACCATTACCATTACCATTTCATCCAACAAGGCTCATGAAACAAAACAAGTTGATTCACTTAATAGAATAATTTATATTCACTGAATAGGCAGAAACATTGCTCCTTGGAATGGTTTTACATGCAAAGTATTCTTTGTTACACACACAAAAAAAGCTTGATGTACCTTTTTCCATGCACTTTGGGAAAATTTTCTCTGCGTGTCAAATGTCAACAAAATAAAAGGAATAGAACACATTGGAAATTTACACAATGATACACATTTGGAATCAATTGATTTCAAGAAATTCAGGAATTTATGGATGCCATCGGAAAAATGAGGTTTATTACTATCATTTCCAATTTAGCTAACATGGAAGTGAAAAAAGGCATAAGTAAACTATCTTGACCAAAATTAAATGGACTCTTGGCTGAAACAAAGTATTGAAAGCTATCTATCAAGATTGCATTGAATCATGATTGGCAGAAAACAATATAAGAATCATTTTTTCATGGGAACTTTTCAACGAAGAATCAAAACTCATCCACTCACACACACTGGTCAAATCTCACATATCCTTTCTGTATCGATCAATCATATCCACATGCTTTCTCCTGATAGCCAAAAAACCAGACTGGGAATAATATTGTAAGATTTCATGGATATAGTAGAAAAAAATTTCAACTGAGTGAAAATGTACGTGATGTATGTAGTAAGAAGGTATCTCATGAATATCTGAGATGTCTTCTCTTCCTAAAAAATATATTGAAAAGACTGTAGCAATGAATGATGAGACTGAGAATACCTCTAATGCCTTGAGTCGTCTTCGTTTATCATTGCCAATTTTTCTCAACTGAGATTTGTCTCTGTTAGAATCTGTCTCTTATGTGAACATTATTCCCCATGTGTTTCAGCATGAAAGAAGGATCAAATCTTTGCATGACATTGGGCAATATGAGAAAAGATTCTGATGAGATGGGTGGGAAATACAACCGATATTCTGGACATGAGAATAGCCAAATAACAGCCACTTTGAGGTTCTTCCTTTCTTACACTTTGCTTATTGAGAATAATGTTCTCGGTACCGCAAAGAATAGATGCATGCATATCTCACTATCTATGAATTTCATCAGATCTCAAGATCTTTCCACTAAGATGAGAATGAAGAGGGAGAGTGCTTGAAGGAATACCATTCTCAGCGAAATGAATGTTCAAACTGAGAAACAGAACACTTGATATCTGATTATTTGCATTGACAGCCACACGTTTTGCTTACCTTCTAAGCCTGAGAATGCTTGTGGATGTATATTACTGATATTGTTGTTATCCAATTTCAGCGAGGAGATGGCACTTAAGAGGGTAAAAGAGAATCCGGGAAGCTCCTGGAGAGAATTTGAAATCAAATCTAGTTGATCTAAAACTCTCAAAGATTGAAGGCCATAAAATGTTGAGTCTGTAATGAATTCTATGCGATTTTCTTGAATTTCCAAGATCTTTGGAGAAAAGGGAAGAGGAAAAGAAAAGTAGAGAAAAAGTTAGGGAAAAATTGTCTATTGTCTAATCGAGAAAATCTAAAATAACTATCCCCTATAATTTGATCAGCGTTCATTTTCATTCGAGCAAGAATCTGCGTTTGTCATCGATTGAAATGATTTAGAATCGATTTTCACTCTTACAATTCATCTCTTCTTACGGAAAAAGTCTCTCACTCGATTCTGCTATTTATATTTCCTCAAATTCTTTATTCTTTTCATGATACATGTGCTCCTTTGGCTACCTAATCTTAGCAGGGCTTCATTTTGGATTCTATTCACAAGTTGGATTAGGCAGTATCTCAATTCTCCATTGAAATGAATGAACACGACCTTATGTTGCTCCCAAGATGATGAAAAATGTGTGCATAAGGATAGCAGAATTCCCGATCGTATAAAAGAACAAAGATGCAGAAAATGCATGAACAAAATAAACCTAAAATTAATTCGAGAAAGTTAAAGGAATCACTGAAAGAGCTTAGAGGAGAGAGAGAAAGAGAGAGAGAGAGAGAGAGAGAGAGAGAGAGAGAGAGAGAGAGAGAGAGAGAGAGAGAGAGAGAAATATTCTTGGAAACCTTGAAGGATAAGGTTCTTTCAGAAGAGAGAGATTGAAGTATTGTCACACACAAACAGATTCTCTCTCTCTATTCTATACCTCTTCCTCTTCACTTTTCACGATCGCTCTATTTGTTTCATGAGTGAAGTAGAAAAAAATATCACTTTCATGGTTTTAGACACACACACATCATACTTGAGAAATATCGATTTTTTTCTTCTACTTTGTTCTATTTATCTGATATTGTCTGAATTAGCTTGAATTCGGATGTCACTCGCACCATGTAGGTTTCAAAATGTGTATAAAAAGTTTGAATCAAGAAGAGTATTCCTGATAGTCACAATTTCACGGTGCAACTCAATAAAAATTCGAAATTCCTTTTTATCAATAGAATACGAATCGTTGGCAATAAAAGTTTTCCTTTTTACAAAAAGAAGAGCTCTCCGAACTCAGGGAATATGATCGATACAAGTAAGCTAATATCCGCTCAGAAGGTCCTTTACTCTTCATATTACTACAGTTTACATGTACATATATTCAGACCTGGTAACTGGTGTTTCGAAACTCTTTTCCTCTCTTCTTCTCTCTCTCTCTCTCTCTCTCTCTCTATTCCATTCTTTTTGAACCTATTCAATGCTAATTTTTCGCTTCAATTATTCCATTTCTCTCTTTTGAGTTATCCACTAGAATAGAGGAAGATAGTAGGAGGTACTCTCTCTCTCTCACACACACATACACATATATAAATGTGAGAGAGATGTATTTTTGGCTCATAACGAATAGTTATCATTTCCTATCTCATAATGTTTCTTGTAAAAGTACAATGTGCCTCAGGGTTTTCATATATTCTAACTCTCATAGTCTCTCTCTCTCTCTCTCTCTCTCTCTCTCTCTCTCTCTCTTTCTCTCTCTCTCTCTCTTTCTTTAATAGGAACCACTATTTGAATGAGTATTTCTATGACTAGAAAGTAAGAGAGATAAAGGGTATCTCTAGTATATCTTCATTATTTGATTTTCATAGCTCTCTCTCTCTCTCTCTCTCTCTCTCTTCCCTGGTTACTGATGTACGTGGAAGTGATCAAGTTCAAGTGAATTGCTGTTTTGCATCAATATTGGTAAACGGCCGCAAGGATTTTTTCTCCCTCATGTGGGCTCAGGAGGGAAAATTTTCTCTCGTCTTTCTCTCTTGAGACCTTTTCCGCTTCCTATTTTCACAATTTTCTATTCGAGAATGCTATCATAGCAAACACACACACACACACATACAGTTGATAGTCTATGCAAATCTGGCTCATCTATTCTGATGGTGACAATGATGGATATTGCATATTGTTGAAAGTTATTTCCTCTGTGATATACACCATACATTTTTCGATAGAAATTCCGGAAACTTCATCGGAAAATAGTCAATGTTGCTACTCACTCTTAAATTGGTCAATTTGGCAAAACTGGTTGATGACAGGGAAGACAATTGATTGTGTCCCAGATTGATGTGGGTGATATTACCACCGGTGTTAATGAAAGCATTCGAATCAATCGATTTGATTTGATTTCCATATAAAAAGAGTTTACTTAGTGAGGTTAAACCTCGAAAATCTGCATTATCCAATGATTCTATCTTATTATAATTGAGTCCCAATACTTCTAGGGCTGATAATTTTTCCAAAGACTTGGTAGGAACCTGTAGGGGGGTAAGTATTGCAAGGGAAGAGAAAAAATTGTAAGGTATGAATCAAAAATTAAGTTAACTATAAGATTCATCTGAATATCATGGAAGGCTGAATACATTTAATAAGCTTAGAATTTTTTTACTCAGCTCAAAAGAACCTCTCAGATGTAATATTACGAAGCTATCTTATTTCCTTCCTTTCGAAACGATATTGAACTTACTCTCTCTCTCTCTTTCTTTTCGCTCAGAGATTTTCGATTCAATGGCAAAACAAGCGACAAATTTTCCATGAGTCAAGGAATGGAGAGCAAAATCATGAATATGTTAAAGAGGAATCGAGAGAGAGGAACATTGAATCTCATTTCAAACAACTTATAGAATCACCTTTTTCCTCCGATATGAAAAAGGAAAAATTGAAGCATCCAAAAAGTGTGCATCTACTGAAATGGTGAATAAAGATGCAATATACTATGACATGACATGAAAGAAGTAAGTGATAATATCTGATTTGAAAAGAATTGAGTGAGTTTTCAATTCAAGAAATCAGGAAGCAAATCAGGAAGAAGTCTCTAAGGACGTTTCCATTTCCTCAATAGAAGAATTTGACTCATCTCTTCATTTCAATTCTCATCTAGTGTACCATAGAAGCAGGGAAACAACATCATTTGAAGAGGAAGAGAGAGAGGAAGTTAATGAGGAATTACACTTAAGATTCCTCAAGCAATCAAGGAAGACCTCAAATTTTAACACAAGTTACTTAAAAGTGAAGAGACTGAAAATAGTGCAAATTCTCCTTCTAGATCGTGTGTGTAAACTATCTCTTTCAATTTCTCTCTGGTGAAATGGATTCAATCGAAATTTATGTCAAGTTGATAGTGAAAAAACTACTTCTTTTGGTACCTTCTCTCTCTCCCTTCCTGAAGATTTCGTGATTATTATTTTTTCACTTCTTTGATCATATAAAATCCATTAGTTGACGAAGAAATATCACCATAATCATAACTATATTCATGATATTACCCGGTATAGCTGGTATAATGGTTTTATACACAATTTTCTTCCATCCAAATAGATATAACAGTTGGAATAGTATCGACAAAAAGATATGGATAGCTCAGAAGAATCCCAAAATGGATATATAAATAAGTACACCTGTACCATAAAGAGAATATATTCTTCAAACAACTACTGTAGAGCCATAAACCTTAGCCTGGGAATTATTTCATGATGTTTCCTGCATATGGTGGAGCAATTTTTCGCAGACTGCCGCCAAAAGTCAAGAGGAAATAGTTTTTGGCCTCATTCTCCACAAATATTTTCCATTTTTACGGAAGGAAGCATTTTTGAGTTTCAACAATGGAGGCTGAGAAAAAAATTCAATCAGTGCAAAAAACTGTTCATGAAAAGTGAGGTCAAGAGGAAACAATAACAACTGACCAATGGCCAACTGATGTTACTAAATGTGTCATGGATTGCTTCGATGGCAAATAAGAAAACATTCTGAGATTTTTTGTTTTCATTGGATTTTTCAAAGTGCTCATGACTAAAAGAAAAAAAGGAAAAACCAAGCAAAAGCATATCTTCTGAACATAATAGGTGGAATAAAAATCTGTATCAGCTTCCGTTGAAGAGATAGAAAAACAAATATATATTCCCATTAGATGGCTTACCCTGGTCAGAGAATTTTCCGATAAATCTAGTGTCTTGAGGGTTCTTGAGAGCCCAAAAAATGCTGAATCTGATACTTCATTGAGATCACAAAATTTAGCTTCCAAATTTTCCACAGGCAGACCATCGAAAAAGAAATCCGGAAAAATGCCCATCTTTGTTCCATTAATCCTCAAATACAAGGTTGTCTGATCTGTTTGCAGTAAGGCTTGAATAGCATCTTTCACATCATCTTTTTTCGCTCCTAAAGTGTGATCGGAAGAGAGAAACAAATCGAAAAAGTATGAAAGCAAAACAGTGAGAATCGCTCATCGCTCTTGAAAAAATCAAATAGTTACACTTACCGTTACACCCAACATCATTTCCTCGACTTCGCTCTTTACACATACACGTTGGAGGCATCGAGCGTCTTGGACAGGCTGAGATGGGCACAATAACTGTTAATATCAAGCTAACAGTTAGCAAAATCACGGAATGATGGGAAAGTTTCGTTTTGGGTGGATGATGTAAGCTCATAAAATGGTAATCCTTTGGATAAACGTGATTTTGGGTATTGAAATGCTCATGGAGAATGGACAACATTTTCACTGTTTTCAGTGGATGGACTGTGGGGTGAGAAAGCTTGTGTGATGATAAAATAGAAGAATGATGATAACTGTTGTTCAACTCATAGAAAAGTTGATTCGTTAAAATAGTTCAAAATAATTCAGTGTTTTATGAAAGTCTGAGCGTAGAAGTGGAAAAACTTTGAGCTCAAATCAAAATCTGAGACGGAAAGAGAATTGATGTAATTCGATTAATATTAGTCAACCGGAAGTGGAAACTTAAGGGGAAAGTTTCGTTCCAAGAGAAACTGGATGTGAGGCTCAGTTAGATGATGAAAATTAAGATGAATGTGTAAATATTCTCCGAGAGGAATGTTGTGAACAACAGTTGATGTTTATGGAAATTGTCATCATTGAACGAGAAAAACAATTCAAATGGAAGAACTTTCACATGAATCATCTCACTTTTGGGTGACAAACTTAACAACGTTCCAGAAGGAGGTGAACATGAAATGAATGTGTGCCTCTGTGTATGGAATGCAATCTCCATCAGAAGATGAGCATCAACATTCTAGTGGGAGCAAGAATCCTCTGTATTCGAGTATATATTACATAGGTCTATGGTTAAAATGGAGCCACCTAGTATGTCCAGTAATCAGGATAAAATCGATTGTTGATGTGTTTTGTTTTGGTAGGAAAGAACGATATTTTTTCTTCTTTCAGTAACCTTGATAGTTTCGATGTTTTTCATGCATATTAGCTGAAAGATGGGAGATAAAAAACTCAAGCAATTCATGATCTTGCTCGAATAATTAAAAATTGGCAAAAATTCAAGAGAAAAAAAAATTTCATAATCTTGGTAAACAACAGCAACAGTAAGCTATTTTTATCAATTATTTGACTCTCAATCAGAAAGGATTTTTTCCGAATCGAATATCAAGCTGTTCATACCATGATAATGTATAGGAAGATAGCATGACGAGAGGAGAAAAAAATTGTGAAAAAGTGCAAATTCAAATACATGATTCCAATTCATTCCGCCAACTCCAACAGCAGGAACACGAGGAGGCGGAATGAATCGTTTATTGAATTCTCAGAATCAATCAATCATACAATATTTACACAAGTATTATAAGAGATTTTGTAATCTAATAACAATCGTCTAATCAATTAAAACACAATTTGTCACTCGCTGTATATTTATCATGCAAAACAGCGGGCATAAAATATAAATAACAAGATGGTTATTGGTATATACCATCCGTTATTAGTCAGCCAAACACTCTGATACGAAATTGGTATCAGAAATATCAGAAAGCAAAAAAAGTTCATATATTTTGTGGTGGATAGCCAAAAATTTGCGGACATAGAATAAAATTTCATCCAAAAATGGGAGACATTCACTCTGACTTTTTCTCGTATTTAGTGATGAGAGCCTCCAATAGTCGAAGCTTTTTCTTGAGAGCCTAAAAGAACAGAAAGATAAGGGTAAATCATTCCCTGACTTCAACAGCATTCATCAATAGATGACTGAAAAGTAAATCATCAGGTGAGAGGAATTGGACTATGAATTGCTGGGAAAAAACTCACCTTGTAGTTTGAATATGTAGATTCTATCTGTGACTTGGTTTCTCGATCGATTTTTCGTCCATGTGCTCGTTGAGTTTCTTCAAATGCTTTAATAGTCTCTCTTAGCTCTTGTTTTTCTCGAGATGTTTGGTGAAGTTCTTTGACTAGTTCCGAAAATGAGAGAGCATGAAGATTGTAACAAACATTCAATTCTGAGGAGGATGAATCAGCCGATCCTTGATTACTTGGGTTGCTAACACTTCCAACATGACTCTTGCTGGTCTCAGCATTATTGTTTTGATCTCCATCACAATTGCTGCTCGAATTTTCATTGTGTAAATCTTGAGCATTGTTCGAATCGTCAATTGCCTTTGTGTTCGAAAATTTTTCCTCAACCTCACCTTCCTCTCCAATAGGATTGCCTTTATCAATGGAACTCTGAGGAGAGTGTGAAGGTGAAGAGAAGTTCATTGCAACATGTTCCAATATTGGCTGAAGATCAGTAGAATCTTTTGATTTAGGAATTTTGGCAACCAAATTGCGTATCGTTCGATATCGATCATATAGAGGTTTCATGACAGCTTTATCTTCTCTCTTAGTAGGTCTACCAAATAAACTTTCATATTTAAGAAGCGATTTTTGTAGATCCAACTTTTCGGCAAATATTTGATCAACACTCATATCCTCGATTATCTCCGGTCTTCCAACAATATAACGTCTTGCTTGTAGAGTTTTTTGCATTTCTATGAAAATATTTTCTGCAAAAAAGTAAGAAAAAAGAGGAAAACATAAAGAAAGAAAGAAAGAAATTAAAGTGAATACATTGGAAGTCCCATAACATGTTGTGTGTGTTTTTCCTTAAGCCATGTTAAGTCGATACTGGGTGTGAATAATCAATAGAACACACATATTTTCTTTCTCTCCACTACTTATTCGATTGGTCAACTCACCATAAAATTCACTGGTTCGTTCTAGGCGAGAATCATCCTTCAATTCTCTTAGAATTTTACGATATTTTCCAAGCTCAATAAGAATAGGCTTTGCAATTGATGATTTCATTTTCTGCTCATACGAAGGTCTATGATCATTTTCTCTCTCAAATTCACTCTCAAATTGCTTCAAACGTCTCTTAAGTACGTGAATCTTTTTCTTGGTATCCTTAATCACTCTACTATCATGATTGTATGAGCTTCGATTACCACGAAAATGGTGCTCTTGTTCACCGGGTGGAGAAGGAGGTATTGTATGATCCAAATGGGCAGCACGCTGTCCAAGAGAACCTCGATATGCACTAGGAGACAAAGGTGCCTCATAAGTATTATGACGTTTAAGCATATGCATTGCAGGATTGGGCAAACCAGAGCCGATCGAAGATGATTTGGATAATCTTGTATTGGTTGATGATGAAACTCTTCCATCGCCACCATCTTCCGAATCACGATCTCCACCACCAACATCACCAGTGCTTATATCACCAAGATAATAATTATCACTAAAATCTTCATCATTCAAACTTTCGGAGGAAAGAGATTCACTGGTCAATGACCAACTGTAACGGGACTCAGATACTACCGCAACTTCACCATCAGCATTTCTATGGAGTGCATTAAGATCGATCAATGGAAGAGATGATGAATAATTGGTATTCTCTTTACAATT
This sequence comes from Brevipalpus yothersi, assembly GCA_003956705.1. Classification (NCBI taxonomy): domain Eukaryota; kingdom Metazoa; phylum Arthropoda; class Arachnida; order Trombidiformes; family Tenuipalpidae; genus Brevipalpus; species Brevipalpus yothersi. The sequence continues at coordinate 110,210 of QZCP01000179.1, forward strand.
AATATCATCATCATTGTCATCATCACCTCTATTATTATTGGGACTTTTATCATTGTCATTCTCACCACTATTGCGATCCATGGCATGCGATTTTTTCTGATCATCAGCCACAACAATTGAAGACAATGATGGTGAAGATGATGATGTCACCTTGCTGTTGTGTGCATGTAGAATTCTGTTGGATGATGATGGAGATATTGATGATGAAGAAAGACTCACAGACAGATTATCATCTTTGATTGCCAAATAAGTAGTTGTCTCTGGCTGGTGTTGCTCAATTGATGTCTCCGAATCAATCGATTTAGTGTGCTGACTAGAGAGCTCAAGTGATGATGGTCTCGATGATTCGAGAGACATGGTTGAATCATGATACGATGATGGAGATTTACTTGATTCGATTTCACGTCTCTTGGCTTCAGGTGGCTGAGGACTGTGACAAGTTGATGTTGACGATACAGCCGATTGGTGTGGTGGACGATGTTGATATTGTTGATGGTGGTGGTGGTGATGATGGTGGTTGTGATGCAAATTATCCGATGAATCGCCAGTATTAGCATCTAGTTCACCGTGGAAAAAATTTTGATAACTGTAACATCGACGAACATCTCCATCATCATCGGTACTGGATGTTTCGGTCATCTTTTTTCTTTCCTCTGAGCTTGATCTGACCACTGGTGATGAACAAAATTTTGTATCTTTACGTTTTCGTCCTCCACCAGTAACACCACTAATTTGCACAGACCGGGTCTTATCGATGACTAGTAGATATTCTTGACAGGAACTTTCCGAAATACTGCTATTAAGCTCGGTCATACACTGGCTCATTTGCATTATTGTCACTCATATGGCTTGAAATAACGGTGAATGATGATGATGGTGGGGTTACTTGATGGTGGGGACAGAGGATATGAAACAAAAGAAGACACAATCAATCATTTTTTTTCTCTCTTGCCCACAACACTAGGTGATATTGTGTAGTATACACACACACACACACACATGCAAATATAAACACACTAGAAACACATTCACCAATATTCACACAACATCACAAGAATGAGTTACAAAAATGATGATGAAATTGATTGGATTAAGAATTGATAATAATAAATTATACACACAAGTGATGAGAAAAAAATTATCTCATTCATGGTGAAATATTTTCTCTCTCTCTCTCTTACTCTCTTTCTCTCTTTCTCTCCCCCTTACAATAATGTTTACCCTGAACTATCTGATTCTGACTGATTTGAACCTTTTTCTTCATATTGCGTCAAGTGTGTGTGTATATATACACAGAACTCGATCATGATAAGCTGAAAGAGAGAGAAAAAGAAAGACAGACTTCTGCTCATGTAAGTGTTTTGAATATTTTTTGGCGCGCAAATTCCACAGAATTTTATACTATGAACTTTATAGTTGATATCATGTGGGAGAGATGATCATGATAGTTGGGAGTAGGAGAAGTGCAACTGTGGGTGGAAAGAATTTTTTCAATTCATCAACGGATGATCTTCGGAATGAGTTGTCATGTTATTCGAGTTGATCGAAAATGTGTTGTGTTGAGGATCGTTTGCTTTTGTCGAACTGATAAGGATAGCTGATCAAGATGTTTTCCGTTGATGATGATGAAATTGGTGTTCACAGATTGAATCAAATCTTGGGAGAGATTAGTCGGTTGACTTTGATTCATCGATCACCCATGATGAGGCGGGCCAAGAGCTGGGGTGAAATGATCTGTTATTGGTTCACACTGATGAATGCTCAGTTGAAAGAATTTATTAAACAAAAATTATCAACTAATTATATTGGTCAACGAGGTAAACTGGTAACTTTTAAGATGAATTTCTTCAATGGGTAGAATTTAACACTAGAAAAAACCTACAGTTAAAATTGCAGAAGAAAAAGGTTCAGAGAAAAAATTTATTTGAGAAGACAGTGTTAGGATTACCCTAGTGATGGTAATACAAGCAATCAAAATGATCAAAATGAGTAGGTACGTGAATAAGATATGCTCCATGAATATTTAAATGATGAATATTGTCAGATTCAATTGCCTAGTGATTGAATATTTCGTAAATCTGATGCAATCAGTCTAATTGCCTTCCTCTCAGTTCCAATAATTCTCTTCTTTGTATCAATTCTTCAAGTCTACCTATTAAACTTTCCTCCAAAACTAACATACTATCGCCAGAACTCTCATAAATTATCGAACCATAACCCAAGGCAATCAATTATGATGAAAGTTACCAATGTAAAATGCAAATGCATCAATTTTTCTTTTCACAATTTATAAAGAAGATTTTTTGTATTTACGAAAAATGAATAAAAACATCTTCTTGCAATTTACCCATACAGCATTACATCATAGAAGTTCAATCATGAAAGGGAAGAGAGATGTTAATCAAGAATTACAAGAAAAATGATAACCATCAGAGGAAATTGAATCATACAGCACATCCTCATCACATCAGAAATTCACCCCCATCAATACAAATCACACCATCAAAATTGAGTCACAAAATGGACTGAATTTTTCCACCCAAGACTAACTTGTAAGTGTGTACGATCAACACATTTTTTTCGCCCGAAAAAAAAGTTCTTAAAAATACCTACCATCTTAACCGTCCTCATCACCCACAATTTAAATACACCCGATACTTCCACAACGGTCATAAGAGAAGAAGAAAATTATTAATCAGTCATGAACACCACCTTCCACACATTCAAAGGCTTCTTCACATTCAACCGGTTGGTCCTACTTTCCTCAACCACCAAAAAAAAAGTTACCTCCAAGTATTACAACCGTCAACATATTAAATCCGACTGTTGACTACACACACATAGACACATCGAGCGGCGCGCGAAAAAGTTGAGGTTGAACGTTTAAGCAACATTCAAATGTGTTGCTTGGCGCGCAAAAAGAGAGAGAAAAAGTAAGAGAATAAAAATTTTTTCGGTTAACTTTTGCACATCCTCTTGAATGTAAACTTTTTTCAACTCCTCAACTCAATTGTGTGTGTATTTCTCTGTAGTTTTTTCTTACCCAACAGTTTTTCACACTTGATCAACGATTCTTCATTGTTCACAACTAATTAACATTCTTAACATAATTTGATTAGGGTTGATACGCTAAACAGAACAACAGGCCAATTGTGCGGGTGTCTGTGTTTGTATACTCTGTGTGTGTCTGTTAAGATGACAGAGGTTCCAGTGATTGTTGTGCTTACTGATGACAGTGATAAACAATTGATCGGGGATCTTGAGGTAAGTTTTATTCTTCCATATGTGTGTACGATTAAGTGATCCATTCTAATGCACTGTATTGATCATCTTTCCGGTAGAAGAATAGTATTGACCATAAAGTCATCAAGTATGGTGATATACTTAGCGATGATGGTAATAATAAGTATCTGTATGTGTTGAATGATTTCACTGATGGCTACTTTGAGGGGTTGAGAAAAAAAGATTGCCTTATATTTGGAACTTCGGCCATGAAACAATCCTTGGCTTGCATTGAAAACATGGTAAGTGGTAACTTTATGTGTGTATGTGTGTGTGTGTAAGAGAGAGTGCCGTGAATACGCCCATTCACAGTGTTTGTCATCAAACTCTTTCTCGCTCTTTATCAATTAATTTGTGTGTGCGTGTGTAAAATTTCCCACTCTTTATATTTCTTTAATCATGTAATATAATCTTGTCTTATTAAAGGGATTGGACAAGCTCAAATATCCTCTCCATAATCGATCGATGAACAATTTACGTATCGCATTCACCAAACTTTGCAAGAAAGATAAAGATACATTCGTGAGTTTTCATCATTTCTTCAGTTTTTTCAAATCGTGTTTTTACTTTAACTCTTCCTCTTAAATGTCAATTGGTGATAGTTTGTGAATCTATTGATGTGACTTGTGATCAATGATTAGTGATCCCTAATGTGTCAAGTTTATTTGTTTGATGACTTTAGAAAAAACATCTCGATCAGATCAGATTTATGGGTGCTTCTCGTCGTAGTATGAATGATCAAAAATTAAACTATCTCGTGGCTTATTTGACTGATGGTGCTGAATACAGAGTAAGTTTACTACCACTTCAATCTGAACAACTGATGACTTGTATACTATAATTTTTCTCTTAATTTGTCTCCCATTAGACTGCTGTGAACATAGGTATTCCTATTATGAGTCCAAAATGGGTTGAACATTGTTGGGAGCAGCGTTTTAATTTGGACTTTGATGCTACCAATGAGGAAGTGATTGAAAAGTTTCGTCTCAAGCCTTTTGAATATTTGAATTTAGCATTTGTTAACTATACGAAAGAAGATTTACAAAAAATGGAAGAGTTGACAATAACAAATGGTAAGCAATTGAGCCTTGCACAGAAATCAAAAGTATCTAATAATTTTCTCATGTACTGTGGTTTCCTTGAATCTAGGCGGTGGTGTTGTTCAACCTAATGATCCTCGGTGCACTCATGTAGTCGTTAATGCAATACCAGGTGAACACGATCCCGATCTCATGCTTGATCTCTCAAATCCAGGGACGCATGTTGTTTATGACAACGTGAGTTGATCAAATTGAATTTATTCGAATGTATATCAACATTTTCCCCTTTTTGTTTTCTCAGTGGTTTGGAACTTCCATTCAAATTGGTCTCAGAGCTGAGGAGACGAGTCAAGATCATCGTTACCCAGTGGCCGTTACCATTTCGGGCAGTGAAAACTTTGCAGACAGAACATTACTGTCACCTCTCTCGATATCTCGTGTTTTCAGTCCGCCTCCAGTTGTTGTTGAGTCAAAACGTCAGCGAATAGTTAGTGAAATCATTGAAACGGAAGCTAATTATATCCAAATTCTCAACGTCCTTGTGAATGACATTCAAAACGAGTTCATCAATTCAGGATTGCTCCATGAAGGGCAGGTAAAAATTGTATTCGGTAAACTACCTGAAATTCTTAAAATACATCAACAATTACGTGCTGAATTGGTACCAATTTTGAATCATTGGGATGAATCAACTGCAATCATTCTCATCAGTGATATTTTCAAGAAGTTTTCACCAAAGATTCTCGAAAAGTATTCACCCTACGTTAACTCACTTGAGTCGGGGAAAGAAGTTATTGGAATATGCCGAAAAGATGATAGATTCTCTGAGCTTTTAAAAACATGTGAAAGTAAACCAGACTGTCAGAGAGCGTCTCTTTCTGATCTACTATCTCGACCATTCCAGCGACCTTTCCAAATCCGACTCTTGCTCCAAAGACTTCTTGACGATGTTAGCGCTGATGATCAGACCGATCGTCGTGAGCTTCTGCAAGCTCTTGAACTATTGGATAAAGCATTGGAATCTCTTAACGAGAAAAAACGTCGTACTGAAGATCATTTGGCTCATTTTGCTGACCTTGCAAGAATAAAGCATCTTCCCAGTGAACTATTTTCTGCAACCAATCAAATTAATGGTCAAGTTGACGCTCGAAGGGTTGTCCTGTCTGATAGAAAGCTGGTCCCATGTAGTAGTCCACGACTAACCTTATTTATTCTCAATGATGTTCTGGAAGTTTGCAAAAAGCGAACGCTGCATCGTACATCATCAATGTCTCGATCATCACTTCGAAGAAACTCATCCATTCAGCGTTCAGGCTCATACTCGGGTCCTAGGCCAGAGCAGCAACCGTACAAACACATTGGGGTGATAGAATTCTCTGCCATCAAAACGATTGAATTTTTTCCCAACTGTCCAGAATTTGAAGGACTCTTTCTGTTGATCTTGAGACCAAAGAATGGCTTAACTCTAGACTCTGAAGACTGTTCATTCCGTTACTTACCATTTTGGGTTCGAAGCGATGGGCTTAACCATGGGGCCGCCTGTGATAATTTTCTGACCAAGCTTGCTCTTCAACTGGACAAAATTAATCTCTGCTCTCGGGAAATACTGGTCAAACGTGACTCATCTCCAACCATTGATCTACGGTACTCAGACAGATTCTTCGATAAGGAACCAAACTCAAGTACTATTACAAGAAAACTCGCAAAGCGCTTCAAATTCGATACGAAAGTGCATCACCTCAATTCACCTCTATTCTCGAAGAGTTGAAGGCCTCAACAGTTACCATCTCAAACCAAGAATCTCGTGTCATGATCCACCATCAATATTTAGGCGGAATCGATGGGTAATATTCTTGAATTCCTGTAAATACTACTCAATCACAAAGGTCCAATATCACAAGCTAGCATGATTCTTGCTGATGCTTTTCATCAGCTTAGTTTGCGCTCTTTTAAAATCAACAATATTCCATTTGTACGGAAATTTCAAAGTCAATTTGATTTGAAAATTTTAAGCCCACAACTCAACCAGTGCCTAAGCCTTCCAGGAACCGACAAAGTCGCCCATCATTGTTCATTTTACCGATTAGTCAGAGTATTTTATTTTCAAACATTCCCAAATGAAAGCATCAGTTGTTTTTCATCGTCATAAATAGAAACAAGCAGAAAGTGACGATTGTAAAGGAACATTTTTTCTCATTGATCAGCAAATATCAGCAGCAAATGTTTGCCTAATTTCTTACTCTCATCTGATTTTTTTTATCAAAATTTATGTCTTCTACACACCAACATACATGTTCACGATCCAATACCGATATCATGAATTGCATTTAACAGTGACAAAATGCCCAGTGTTGAAATTCTGATGAAATCATTCTCAACAGATTGCCTTGTACAAATCCAATCCATGTACAATGTACCCGTACATAGTGCATTGACAAAAATAAATATTTCCTATGGAATTGATGATGAACATAATAGCAGAAACTGGTCATTTTCACACGAAAAAATTAGATAAATAAACAAGCAAAGCTGTTGATGTGTGTATGTGTGGGTACAATCGCTTCTCACTCTCACTCAAACTTTTCCGCAAAATTTTTTCAGGAAACCAACTTTTTATGGTTAAAAAAAAGTATTCAATTTTGCCCATCTTCACTTGATCAAATAGGATGATCAAAAATGTGATCAAAACAAGTGTGATCATCACAATCAATTGCTAAAATATAGATGATTCGATGCATAAGTTTGGGCTGTCTCCTTAAATAGACAAATGAATACCCATACACTAGTATGGCTCGATGAGAGGTTGCCTATGGATAGAGAGAAGTGAGCAAGATGTTTAATGTTGTTCGCGAATACGATGAAGAAGAGAGTAGAGCTAATTTCTCTGACAGCCCGATAAGGGAAGCTGTTTCTAAAATGAGCCACACACACAAGCACACACACACATACTCATTTGCATACACAACTCTCCTCATCTCATTCACCATAGTCTCATCATCATCATACACAGCATTGCTCAGAATAGATACCAAACTTACACATACACACCAAAGTGATTCACTACTACTATAATCATTCCACCATAGGCAGCCCGATAAGAAGCGCGCAAAACGCGCGAAGCGAAAAAAGTCTAACGCATCACCTCGTTTAGGGATGCGGGATGCTGGAGGAAGCGAAGAAGAGAGAGAGAGAGAGAGAGAGAGAGAGAGAGACTGAAGAAGATGAAGAGGAGAGAAAACTCTCTCTCTCACTCAGGCTCCAGACATCAAAATTTTCCTCTCTCACTTTCTCATAGGGTTGTTGACTATATTAGGATCCGTTAATAAAAATTCGACTTTCAACATTCTCTCCACTGAACATTACTGTTCTCCGGCTTACCTCCTCTTCCATGGCCCACCTCCCCACTTACGAGGAATACAGGCTTGAGCTATACTCACCCATCAGGGAGAACAGAGAATTTGGCCCCTTCTTTGCCCTCCTTATCCCCCAAAAAAACTTTTTGGTGAATGTGTGGCCCATGAGCAATTTTTGCTCACAATTAGGTTGATCCCGTTATTTAAAAGCATAGAATCTCTTTAAATCGCTCTCACTTGCCTCTTGGTGCTCGAGTGCTTCTATCCGGTGCAGTTAGCTTCCTATCATCTAACCAATTACTTTTGTGATTTCATATCGTTGTTAAGTAAAATAAGTAAGTGCGTCCACAAATCGAAACTATTGGATTAATTTTTCTACCAATTTTCTTACTAATACCGGTGCAATTGTCTACCTTTTGCTACTTTTACTATCAATTTTATGGATCCTCTTCCTCTCATCAATTAGTGCTTCTCTCATATTCTCTGTCTTCTCTCAACTCTCTATCTGCTATCTCAACTTTCACTTCCTCCTTCTTCTTCTTCTCCATCTTCCACCACATTGATACCTATTTTCTCCTTCTAATTCTTTCTATTCGGATTTTCCATCAACTAATTCTATTGAGCCTGGTTAGCCTAGCTTACTTCTATATCTCTTCATCACTCGAAGTTCTCATAGATATACAAGTTTTTACTCCATTCCAACTTAATAGTCCTTCCATCCTTCCCCAAAACTTTTGCATCACAAATCTTTATTCCTTCCCGGAATCTTCCGAACAAATTTTTTCTTAAAGCCTAATCTTAATCGGCAACCTATTTGTCCTCTCTCCTCTCACCTATAGACACAACCACCCCAATCAAATCAAAATGTGTGACGACGAAGTAGCTGCTCTTGTTGTGGACAATGGTTCCGGTATGTGTAAGGCTGGTTTCGCCGGTGATGACGCTCCACGAGCTGTCTTCCCATCGATTGTCGGTCGACCAAGACATCAAGGTGTAATGGTTGGTATGGGACAAAAGGATTCCTATGTTGGTGATGAAGCTCAAAGTAAGCGAGGTATTCTCACCCTTAAATATCCAATTGAACACGGTATCATCACCAATTGGGACGATATGGAAAAAATTTGGCATCACTCATTCTACAATGAATTGAGAGTTGCACCAGAGGAACATCCAGTCCTACTTACCGAGGCTCCACTCAATCCGAAAGCCAATCGAGAGAAGATGACCCAAATTATGTTCGAAACTTTCAACACCCCAGCCATGTATGTTGCCATCCAGGCTGTATTGTCTCTGTATGCCTCTGGTCGTACTACCGGTATTGTCTTGGATTCCGGTGATGGTGTATCCCACACTGTACCCATCTATGAAGGTTACGCTTTACCTCATGCCATTCTTCGTTTGGATTTGGCTGGTCGAGATCTTACCGATTATTTGATGAAAATTCTTACCGAACGTGGTTACTCATTTGTCACCACCGCTGAGCGAGAAATTGTCCGAGACATTAAGGAAAAACTATGCTATGTTGCTCTTGATTTTGAACAGGAAATGATTACCGCCGCATCATCTTCATCATTGGAAAAATCCTATGAATTGCCTGACGGTCAAGTGATCACCATTGGTAATGAACGTTTCCGATGCCCAGAGGCTCTCTTCCAGCCATCCTTCTTGGGTATGGAATCTTGTGGTATCCATGAGACCACCTACAATTCAATCATGAAATGTGACATCGATATTCGTAAAGATTTGTATGCCAATATCGTACTTTCCGGTGGTACCACAATGTATCCCGGTATTGCCGATAGAATGCAAAAGGAAATCACTGCCTTGGCACCAAGCACTCTCAAAATCAAGATCATTGCTCCACCAGAGAGAAAATACTCGGTATGGATCGGTGGTTCAATTCTTGCCTCTCTATCCACTTTCCAACAGATGTGGATCTCAAAGCAAGAATACGACGAATCTGGTCCCGCCATTGTCCACAGAAAGTGTTTCTAAGCGAACTATTTTTGCCGAACACAATATCAACAATCAGCAAAACAAATCAACAATTTCAGAGGCAATCAACACTCTTTCTCTATCTCTCTCTTTCTTTCTCTCTTTCTGTCTATCTTTCCTCTCTCTCTCTTTCTTTACTCTATCTTCTTTCTCTTTCTCTCTCTCTTTCTCTATCTGCCTCTTCCTATCACGTTCGCTATCTCTCTCTCTCTTTCTTTCCCAAACCTATATCGACACATAATTATAATTATATCAGCTAGCAGTATGCCAAGCCCAAAGAGCATCTTACATTGAGAACAATCCGCTGGTACTGCTGACATGATTTCGAAATCGAACATACATAAATTGTGGAGGAGAATGTCCATCTCAACGGTCGAAGTAGCCCATCCATAAATATCGGATAATGAGGTATCTTCGTCTTATGATTAAAAACAAATACATATTAATACTATTGATATAAAAATTAAGCTGTGTTCAGTTGTTTTAAGCAAAAAAGAAGCTATCATCCGAAGAAGAAACAAAATCAGGTTAAGCGAATATTGATGATACAAGCAAATCGATGTAAAATTTGCCCAATAAACTGCCAATCGTTTAAAAATTGAACATCATCAAACTCATATATTTTTGGATATCTGACCATGAATGTGAGAATGTTTTTGTAACCAGTTGGAAAGAGTGTCCTGATCAAGAAATTGGAAGTTTTACTCATTTTTTTTGTGCAAAAAATATGCAAAATAGATTGATGACAAGTTTTGTCTAGCCTTGAATAAGTTCTGTTGGTTGAAAGTATCTAATAGGTTTAAAATATGATTTTTTTCCACAAGAAACGAGCAAATTGGTACATTCTACCCAAATTATGACCTTAAATAGTCAAACTATAACCTCACATCCTAGGATGGCTTGACGAGGAAGCCTTCGAAATTGTGTGTGATGCTGCTTACGATGTTGTTCTCAGAGCAGTCTCATCTTCTTGAGGACCAGATAAGGGATGCTGTTACTAAAAATGAATATGCATCAGCTTGCCTCAATTTATCTTTACTCTCCTCATCCACAGGAATGAGAAATCACTTTGAGATACTCAGAATAGATCTGAATTCGAGGGACGCTAAATTTTTTGGCAAACTATGAAGATGGAGAGAGAGCAAGTAAAAGATGGAGAGAGAAAGAGAGAGAGAGAGAGAGAGAGAGAGAGAGAGAGAGAGAGAGAGAGAGAGAGAGAGAGAGAGGAAAGCATAAACATAAGTTTCTGATCAATTCTGAGCACAGAAGACAATTATGGCAGTGGAATATCAATTTTTTTCACCTTCATTTCACAAAGTTATTCCACAATGTAATGTCGAATCTGAGATTTGGGGTTCCAATCGCTTTCAAGATTCTCTATCAGATTGAGTTGAAAATCCAAAATTCCTCAATTTAATTTGCCACCTTTTGATCGATCGGTTTTGTTTTCTGTACCATTAGAAAAATTTTTATAGCCTGTATGACTCAGCTTACGCTATTCACACGATAATCACCGTCAACCAGTCAAGATGGTCTTCTCCTTCGATCTTGAGTGGACCAACAGATGATCATATCGCAGTGTATACCTGATATTTAGGCGTTTCAGTTTGCTATTTTAGGGTCATGATACAAATCGTTCAGTTTATTCCGAAACATCCTCCTCACCACATTCACTCACACACACACGAGCACACATTTCCTGTTACATTCTGTCGTCAGCCTGAAGTAATGAGAAGATGTACCTGATCAATCTTTTCACAACTACTACTACTTATCAGTACACATTACACTACCATCTCTAACCGAAAAAAAAGATGTGTCTCATGATAGTCATTAAATAATATGGTAGCGGAATGAATGGAGAAGTGAAATGATTCAAATTCGCTATTAATAAATCGGAAAATATTTGCCTCAAGTGATCGGCAAGGCTTGCAGGGGGGCTGTAAATAGTTTTACTTTCGATTTTCATGGAAGGAAGAGAGAGTAAAAAATTCTTCTCAACTTTTCACTTTTGATCTTTGATTTTGATTCACATTATTCGGCTAACAAGTAACTATCTCTCTGTCTCTCTCTCTCTCTCTCTCTCTCTCTCTCTCTCTCTCTCTCTCTCTCTCTTTCTCGCAAATCTTTCCACGAGATTGTCAACCAGACTAATCATCTGGTTGATTAGCCATGATCTTGGTATCGGCGAATAGTAACAGCATTCAGCGTTAAACTGTTATCTTGTCAATTTCACTTTTGAGTTGTGCCTTTTATCAAGCTTCAACAAGTTTGTTGAAAAAAAGATTTTTCATTTACTTAAAAATCTTGTATGATCAACTATCAATTGTCATCAATTGATAAATAGTTACAAGACAGATAGATGGATGACTGCATAGCCGAATCTTCACCACAACGGCAATTGTACAACTTCAATGGATACTCTCTCAATTTTGGTTTATTTTATTGACAAGATGATAATATACATCTGAAATTCCTTGCCAATCTGATCGGAACTAATCGGCTATTATCTACTATCGATTTATCATCACATTGGATAGACTCAATACCATTCTCTCTCTCTCTCTCTCTCTCTCTCTCTCTCTCTCTCTCTCTCTCTCTCTCTCTCTTCTCATTGTAATTGTTGTGGACGAATAGGCCAATCGTATCGACCTCTATTTTGTCATGTATCCATCGTGTGGGTAAGAATGGCCCAGGGGATGAGGTTGATGAGTTTTCAAAAGTGTAGACCATTCTAAATCAAACAAACAGTAGTAACATTGATAACTTTCACAATGTCTACTGTAATCATTGGCACCCTGATGAATGGTCACAAAAGGTGATTCTATCGATTTGCTTGAAAGATCATTGTGTTTTGTGAGTGTGGTATACATGGTATATACGTTTGGAATTGGTTCGATGAATCATCATCATGCCTTCAGATTGAACATGGTGTATATAATATGATGAAACACCTTTGAAACTTTTGTTTCGAAAATGATATTGAATGAGAGAGAGAGAGGGCAAAAAAAATTCTTTGTAGATTTGATGGAACATCAAAGTGTGTACCATCGTGATGGTTTGATAGATCCTGAATCAGTCCAAATGCTGTTGATATTGTTATTGTTTATCTGGATTAAATCAATACAAAGGCTGCAAGTTATGCTTGGAATTCGAGATCATCCAAGCTCATCAGAAATGATTATGGAAAAAGGAAAGATGATGAAGAAGAAGAAGAAAAATAAGAAAGAATTTAATACCAACTTTGATGAATGTTGATCGTTCCAGTTGTATTAACTTGAATTCATTATCATCATCACATCATAAAGCTACTAATTTCAGCAACACTTTCAACAACTTTCGCCCATCTTTCAACTGAACTTATTTTTCGGTGATAATAGTAATGATAATGAATCTTCATATATTATTGATGATACGAATTGATGATACATAAATATCAAGAAAAAAATCAAAAATCATGTTCTCCTTCATCGGCCAACAATCAGGCTTACTTTTATTCATTTTGATAATTTTTTATTCCCTTAGAATTGAGGCAACAAAGATTCCATCAAGCGTAATTCAACTGGAATGTCATTAATCAGTCATCAGTTATTTGAGTAGAGAAGCAAAAATTTTTTCGGAAAGATGATCAAATTAATCAAGATGATGATAGCTTTTTATCATCAAATGAATGAATGAGTATTTTTGATTTCATTCCACCCATCTTACGTACGAATTTTTGGTCAGCAATAAAATTTTTTCTCCTCCAATTCTCAATCGTATGTGGACATTCACCAAAGATTTTTGAAGTGTAATGAAAAGGATGCTGATTTTGATGACCGATTTGTTTTGGTTCACACTTATTATTGCCAAAGCAAGTGGGGGATCGTTTCATGTCTCGATGATTTCCTTTAATGTATCATATTCTGTAATTTAGTGCCGCAAAGGAAAGAAGCACAAGTCATTTCCTCTCTCTATTGGAACCAAGAATTTGGTGGCAGAAAAGCGAGACTATTCTTCTTCATCTTATTTTGATACATCCTCTTTCTACCTCGTTCTGAATGCTCCAAATGAAACAAAAGTGATTGAACTCTAAAAAAATAAGTAAGTTCCTCCATAACTTTGAAATATGATTTACGGAAATCAGCTCTCAATAGACATGTCTTGACTTTTTTTCCCTTTCTCTCTTACTTTCATTTCACAATATATATCTCAAATATCTCAAATACATGATCCAAACGAATATCAGGCCCAAAAATAATTCATTTTTTCTCTCTCTCTTTCTCTCTTTCTCTCATAAGCCAAATGAAACGAACATTTTGACTGATCGTGCTTTTTCATCTTCAACATATCAACATCTTATTGCAAGAGTCAAGATAATCCAATACAAAAGATAATTCATCAACAAATTCGACAGATTCTGATGCTAAAGCTTGACTCTCTCTCTCTCTCTCTCTCTCTCTCTCTCTCTCTCTCTCTCTCTCTCTCTCTCTACCTCTTCATCTTTGCTAACATCCTTAAGAGTTCAACAAACCATATGAGCATCTTGTTCATCAAATTGACAATAGTCTTCACATACTGGATGAATCCACGCGAATGATGCTGAAGAAGGGAGAAAGAAAGAAAGAAAGAAAGAGAGAGAGAGGGGTGGGAAAAATGAGCATCTTCAAGTCTCTCTCCCAGTTTCCCTCTCTCTTTTTCTCATCAGATGCGGTGAGAGTATGGCTGGCAAACACATACGTAAAAAAGTTGCGAGTACCGTTAGTTGTGTTCTCCCGCCGGATCGATTATCAAGTTTTATCCCGAAAAAAGTCTCCTCCCAATCAGCCCGCGGCACTGATGCGGACTCATCTGAATCAGCATCTGAATGGCTTGATTCAGAATTCTGTTGAACTTAGAGAACGGCGACTTTTGATTTTCGGGATGCGTTCTCTGTCCGTTTTGCAGGTTATTTTTCTATTTGTCTCTGGTGCTTTCGCTTTTCGTTATGTTGCCTTAGCGTCAACTCGTCATTCCAATGGTATGTTTTTTTAATCATCATATTGATGATCAGAGATCATCTTTTCTAGTCACAACAAATTTGTTAGTTGTATTAATTTCGTTTTTCACTTTCAATTTTTGTTTCAAATCTTTTGTGATCCCTCATCGTTACATTCAGTGGCTGTGGTGACACATAAATCACATGCACTCATTGGATCTAATAGTTCCTATCATAATGGCATTAATTCATCAAATGAAAATGCTATCGGTAAGTGTGATGAGAATGTTTCTTTATTGCCCGAACTTTCACCATTTTCTGTTTCCTCTGATTTCCATCAGCTGATTCAATTTCCACATAGAAGCTTTTTATCTGACTTTGAATTGTTTCAATCTTTTTGTCAGTGATAGATATCTTGTTCTATGATTATTTGGGAGAAATCGATTCATGAATTTTACGAGAATATTGATGTTCTATCCATCAATAGAACTGATATACTGACTTGAAATGAGAACTTTAATCTGTACGATTACATCGATTCAGGAACAACTTTCTATTCAGATTTTCATTTGTGCTATATTTCCGAAGAAAATCTTGTTTTCATTCGAAAAAATTCTTCAAATTGAGATATAACCGCCAGATATATCGTTAATTTATTTATCCCTTCCTGTTAGCTTCCAAATGATCATTTGCCGATACGGGATCAAATTAATCTTACTATATTTTACTTCTTGCTGTTTTTGTTGTTGTTGTTGTTGTTTACCATTCCTTCCGATTATCGGAAATGAGCTGTAAAATGATATTCGACCATATAAATTCAATTCCGACTGAGCTGTCAGATGAGTAATGAAAAATTGCTATAACTTTGACCAGTAATTGGCAGCTGAAAATTCTTCAATTCGTTTCTACATTTTCTTTTCTTTTGCTCATTTGATCATTCATAACTTGTGTACCAAAAAGCACTTATGGACACTGATACATGAGTTGGAGCTCAATTTTTGCGAGTTAATAGTCACCAAAATGATCTTTTGAATACAAATGCTGATCGTTTGTGACATAAATTAGCCACCATGTTAACGTTTTGAGCTTTAAGTGAAGAATTTCAACTTTTAACCCATTCACAAGTGACACACTACTATTATTAATTGATTTTAAGAAATAAATTAATATTCAAACTTCACACTTCACAGTGAGTTGTTATTGGTGAAATCATTATTGAAAGATAGATTTTTTTCTGTAAACATAAGCAATTGATCTGATTTCTTCTTGGACACACCTTTGATACATGTATTGATTCTCTATAATGATAATCGTATTTCTATTATATTCGGCGAAATGAACGAAAGCGAGGCCTAACGATGAAAGGATGAGCACAAGTAAATGATTTCATTGAAAAAACTAACGGTATTCCTACTATTAGCCCACTTTTACCACCCCCGAGGAGTGGAAGCCCTGAGCAAGCCGTTAACACTCCTCTCAATCGAATGGAAGCGAGAGATAGAAAAAAAAACTATTCCAAATCCACAAGATTGAGCAATCGGCATCTTGATCATTCCATATAAACTCATAATGAATTCATCTTGAATAGAGATTGCCTATTAATCTATACAATTTCATCCTTTCATCACAATTATTGCTAGATAAAAAGAAAAGAAATTGTCTAGCAAACTTTTTTCACTCTCTTATGAGCGATCTAATCAATTTTCGTGCCAAAAAAAGGAAAGTCTTCGATACTATCAATTCATTAAGCTGGATAAGCAAGATAAAGTTGATAGTAAAATGTATTCACACACAAAATTCAGTCTCATCCTGATACAATCAACCAATTTTTTTCCCAACTACTAAATTGAACATCAGGTTATCGTTAGCACACACCTGAACCACACATCAAAAATTCTATCGCATGTCCCGGAGGCTGGACAGGCCTCATCATTCTAGCTGATTTGATTCGGATGGAAGATGATGATACTGATCTTGAGCATATTATGATACTATGCCATCCTACTACTATACAGTTTTCCTTCCGGATTGAGCTTTAACTCATTTTATTAGTTTTTCATTTTGCAATCGTAAAAATATTCCTCTTCTTTTATATCAGCCAGATGATGGAGAAGAATGTTTTCCGTTCACTTTTGTGAATTCAAATTAAGACCATATTCAATCAATTGGTGGTTTAATATTTGCGATTCAATTTCACATGCTATTCGAATCCATTTAATTTATCCATTTGAAATCAAAGTTTCAAGAGGAAGAGAGAGAGAGAGAGACAAAAGAAGTCAGATGGCTGATATTTTTGCTCAATGATTTTCACACGAATAGCATCACATGATAAGGTCAATAGATTGATCGTCTGGCTGTTAATGGCTTTGGTGAAACGAAAGCAAAAAAACTAAAACCAATGAGAATGTATGAGAATGAAACAAAAGCAGTCGTTGACAAAGTATTCATTTGAAATTATTTTTATTATTTCTTAACTGATATCATGAAGAAAAATATATATCTGTCTAATCCATATATATATACCTTTTGTTCAATCAATTGATGTGTTTGATTGAGGAATAGAGAGAAAAGAGAAAATTTGTCCAACAGTTGAGACGATTTAATGATGAAAAAGGTGATATTTTGATGGGAAAATCAATAAAACGATATGTTTTTGAAACATTAGTCAATAGAAAAGTCGTGTTTTTCATTCGATTTGAGTGAAAGTGTTACATCTATTAGCGTTATCATAAACTTTATACTAGTGTCTATCATGTATGTATTTATATATATACATCCACACGATTTTCGATGAATGTTATCCTTTATTTATCATTTGTCATAATGGAAGCTGTAAATGCGGTTTCAGATTATGATGGATGGAATCGAATTATTTTCACTGTTGAAATGTTAAGAATAGAGAAAGTACTTGAACAAAATGTAGCTTAAAGTTATATCCATCGCTCCATTAATCGTTCAAATTGTTCTCACATCATTTAGTGTACATCATCAAAATCGATTTAGTCATGACCATCTCGACTCCAATCGGCATGGTAGCAATGATATACACAAGCTTTTTTTTGTCAATTTCTGTCCATTAAGTTTGGATAATTATATTCCCAAATGATGAGAGAAGATCAGAGCTTTTTTGAGAAGGTTTCATGATTGATTTTAGAATGAATTAGATAAATTTGGAATAAAAATGATGTGATTATGGGTTAATTCCTTCCCTCCAATGTGGGAATATGAGATTACCACTGTTTATGTCTAATTCGAGGGATTATCGAAGGATCACATGAAATGATCACTCGCTCTCGATATTCAGTATCAGGTGAAATCACCATCATCAGTATCACTTGAGTTGGTATTGAACTGCGAAAAAAGATCGCAATGTAGGCTTTACATGGAAGGAAGATAATTAAGCAAAATTCTTTGTTAATTGAATAAATTTCGTCAACAGCTGAGTGAATGTTGAAACAATGATGCGTTCATTCAAAAGTCAAGTTCATTAGTGATTAGAAACTGATTTTTTATGCTTATTTTGGAGCTTTTTTGTGTTTCAAGTGGCTGAACATTTTCTCATCTTACATCTATTTTTAATGAGTAATTTTCCCTTTTTTCCTCTCTTTTTCTCATCTCAGACTCTGATGGTCATGCAAACGTTGTCAAATCGATATCTTCACTATTGTCGGAATCATTGAACAAGAGTATCGGCCATTTCAAGTATATCCAAGAGATCGATGAGAATACCAATAAAGTTAATCTCTCAACGATTGCTTTTAACGAAACAACTCCAACATCAACAACACCATGCAAACAATCAGTCAATTATGATGATAATGGCTCTTCATCATCTTCTTCCGGTGAGAATCATTTAGCTGAATTAGCATCACTTGTATATAAGTACATGTATATTAGGAGATGAAAATTGAGCTTTTGGTTGCTGACTGATAAATCTCACTAATGATTTTTTGGGTTTACAGAGCAAAGAGAGCCAACAAAAGTATCTCTCTATCCAGATAGGAGAAACCATACTAGGACAACAATACCTATGACAAACTATGCTGAAGGTAGGTCGATAGACTACGATGAGCAATCATTCAATTTTCTAGAAAAACTTTCGTGAAAAATGAAATTATTTTATCCTTTCAAGATTTATGCAAATATGCCCAAAAATTTTCATCAATCAATCCCTACAAGAATGAAGGTTGTGTGTTGTATTCTCTGAATGCTTATCAGTTTTTTGGGACATATTGTTGAAGTCACATTCTGTTATGGAGATCCTAAAAAAGATTCGAGAATCACTTAAATTGCAACATTGCCACTCTTAATGAGCTCTCTAAATTTACTTTCACTTGTAATCTTGAGGCAAAATGACACCGGTATGGTGATGCCTGGAGGCATTGTAAATTTTTTCTTGAAGATGATCGCGTTTTCCAGCTCAATTAAATCATTTGAAGTCTGAGTTTACCATCTGAATCAAGAAATTGTGAGGCCTCAGTATCTTCTCATCCACAATTAACATCAAGATTGATCAGGATTCTTATCAGTTTAAATTTGTATGAATATTTGGAACGCTGTCGATGTAATAGTGATACTTAGGATCACATTTTTCCAATCTGAAAGGTATCTTTCTCTACCCTTTTCATAAAATCCAGAACACTCTGGAGAGCCTCTTTGCTTCCTTCAATCTGATTAAACCACACAAAAGTATTGCAATCGATGAAATTGATTTGTTTCCATAATATTTTTTTTTATTTTCAAAGACCTTCCTAAACAAGAGGTAACCACTAATTTACCAATGATCACAATTGATTTGGAGGAAGATTTGCGAGAATCTCGTCGAGGTAATGTATCAAGTTGAGAAAATGTTATATTTCAACTATCATGATATAAATTGGATTGCTTTTTCGAAACTCAGATGAAGCTAAAACAGAGCTCAAAGATGTTAAAGATGTTGTCCCAACTGTTGATCTTCGACTAGTCAATCATTCTACTCTGGTAAAAGTTCCAGTGAATAGGGTCAAAATTCGCAATCGTTGGAATTCAACCAACACTGTGCTGAATGAGACTCGATTCGATGATGATTATGAGCCGACAAGTAATCAAGGACCAAGAAAATCTCCAAAACCGGAAGACACGCCACTATTTCCGTTTGGAGCTCGATTTCTTAGCGATTCATTTCGAAAAACTGAGGCAATCAGTCTCACAAAACCAGATAAGTCACCATCAGGATATCAAACATCTATCCACTATGTCCAATCACCACCTCAATCACTGTCACACAAATTATCAACCACAGACTTGACTCACCATTCTGAGCATACCAAAAATTCCACCAAGTTCATATGTGTCGAAATTATCAATGGACAAGTTCGCCATCCACTGTTCCACAAGGAAGTTTTCCCTGAACTTCATACACCATCACTCATTATGCCCACCATTCCTCGGGTTCCTATGAAGTATGAAACTTATGTATCATACAATCTTCATCATGCAAACAAATCAGATTCCGATTTGACTACTGCTGCCGATAGAACTGAGCGAGAGAGGTCAAAATTTTATGCTGACCAGTATCGTCCGATAAATTTGGATTCCATTGAATATCTTCGAAAATATCCGGAACTAGCCAAACACAAGGAGAATGGCCACAAGCTGACCGATGATACTGTGAGAACATCATACAGTCGAAATTATGATCCAAAATCAGGCTACATTCCAGTCTCATCTAAGTTGAGTGTCGAAAATCTTGGATCCTCTAATCCTGGTAGCTCACCGTCCAGCTCACAAGTGTCTAGTACTAAACAGATCAAAATTGAGCCAATCGTTAAGACAGGACCAGGAATAGTTTTACCTGGAGCACCAAATCATTTGACTAGATCGAAGAATTCTTTAAAAACTCAAAAACAACTTTCCTCTTCAATCGATATTAAGCATCATCAACATCAACCGCCAAAAGTACCAGCCAAACCAGAGGAATATTCCGTGGAAGGTGTTACCGATGAAGATGATCCGGATGATATTCCAGTTGATATTCCTAATCATTCCAGTTTCAATGAACAGTCTATGAGTGTTCCAACCCCCATTCCACCATCTCCTCTATTGGGTCTTATGGACACGATGCATGATCAGAAAACACTGAGTGAATTGCTCAACAGCCATGATCTTTTGAATCATCATGATTTATCCATTAATCCATTGACTGATCCAGTGGAAAATCGTCCCACATCTGATTATCTTGTGAAGCAATATAATTCTCTGAAGAGCCCGAGTATTCCACACAGTATGAAAGACACAATTGCACACTATAATGCCCTCAACAGACCGCTCACAAGTCCATACAAGCTGAGCAGCCCGGAGCATGGTATCATCTACTATGAGCCACAATATGGATTCAATCATGATCCAGCCATGATATCTCCTTATTTGGCCTCAATACAAGGAACTTTTGCTCAACATAAAAATGCTAAATCTAACAAAAAAAGTAAATCTAGGCGCACTAAGCCATCCACCGGTTCCCGGCAATCACGATTCCTTTCACGTGTTACTCCGGAAGATTACAAAAATTACAATCGACACTTTCCCACCATTTCTGGTAATTCAAACAATAAGCTAATGTATCCCTACGGTAGACTATCACCTAGTGCACAATCTGTGGGCAACAAGTATTTCTTGGTTCCTTCCATTCCAGCAGCATTGACAGCAAAATCAGCCAAACGAAAACGAAATTCAGGAAAAGTCAAAAGAAATGAGAATCGAAGAAGTAGCATAGATCAGATGTCCAACAGTCCATCAGTTGCCGAATCAATTGATATGCCAGTAAAGTGTCTTCAAGACGGCGGGAATTGCCTTTCCTCACCGTCTGACATGAACAATCGAAGGAATATGATCAAATTTGAGCTCAAAGATGCTCTCTCTCGAACATAACATCTATCCATGAGTGTGCCAAAATCTTCGATAATAGAGATATATATTATCAATTATCTTTCCAATCCACTGCAGGACATAGATTGGAGATCCATGTCCAAAATTGAGCAAAAAAAATATCACATCAATCAGTGTACATACATAATTCTTTATATAAATTTCTTCATATTCATCTGTTAATAAACATTGATTCATTTCGACTTCTGGATCGTTTTATATTTTATATATTATAATTAGCTAATTGCAATCTGGCTGAAAATGAGGTATTGAAAGGATGACGTTTTCCTTAATACTCATAAAGGTTGAATTTTATCACATTCACTTTGAATCACTGAAACTTTCATGAATCAAAATTTTTCAGGTTTAATCAGATCATATTGAACCTCTATTAACTGGTTCCACTCATGTTCATCAGATGACAATTGAAAAACTTCCATGAAATTAAAGTATTGGTCACTGATGAATATCGAAGTAAACTATTTTTACTAGCATCACATGTAGAGTTTGTTCAATAGAGTATATTGAAGAATCACAACTGTTGGGTCAATCAAAATTTTTCAGGTTTAATCAAAGCATATTGAAGATCTCTTATTCTATGGTTCGACGTCTAAACAGCTTCTATGGTTGAGACAAATTCTATTTCCTGCTTATTAATACATATACACATACATGTATTGAAACCCTAACTAAAATTTGGACATCGATCTCTAGACGGTGAAATTTCGCCTACACGGTTTTTCTCGGTTAAAATTGTTCCATTTGCAAATTTAACCGACATACCTCGTGGATACTATTAATTGAGATGAATTTTAGAAATGAAATGATTTGAAAAGAAACAATTACTCACTGGTTCTGCTTTCATATCAAAACTGTGCACCGTCATTGCACTATCCATATTCTCATCCAGTAGCCACTTGTAATAGGCAAGTATTGGCTTATCGATATGTTTAAATTCTTTTGCCACAGTGTCGGCAAAAATTTTCGAGTAATGATCAATTTCAGCTTTATCCTCAACTCTTATAACGATTGGATTATGTCGAGGTTTATGCTTATTGACAAAGCTTACATGCACTGGTTCCTCTTCGAGGTAATATATGATGTAACGATGCTTCTTATGAGGCTGGAAAATTAGTTAAGATTAGTGAAAATTTCGAATCGACATTTTACCATGCAAATGATGCATAATAATCGAACCTTTGGTTCTCTGTAGTCAATTGAAACAACAACCCGAATGAATTTGTGGAATTTGCGGTAACTTTGACAATATCCTTCACTGATTGAGAGTACTTTTAGTGTTGATACATCAACTTCTTTTATATGCTTTTGATCTGAATGGTTCTTATACTCTGCCAGAACAGTAGAATTAACAAATTTGCTGTATCTTTCAACTCTTTGTCCGTCTTTGATCTGTCTGAAGACTATTCCAAGAAAATCTACCTCCCCTTCGATAGTGATCACATTGATTAGCAAAGAGCTTACCAAAACCATCCACTGGATACAAGGTCTCATGATGAAAAAGTCTCACGTAAGTTTCTAAAAAGTTATGAAAAATTGGTAGAATTCAGTGAATCAACTGATAAGAGAATTGCAATCGGGAGCCTTCAAATACAGTTTTCTATGAGATTTCACATCGGACAAGTTATTTGATATGTTAACTTAGCAAAAAATTTTGCCAATAACAAAATCATTCAAGCTCTTTTGCCATAAAAAGAATTTGATCTCCTGGTTGAAATTTGCTTACAAAAAATTTCACTCAACAATTTCTATGGTATTGAAAGGATGACATTTCCTTAACACTCAAAGGCTGAATTTTATCACATTCACTTTGAATCACTAAAACTTTCATGAATCGATGAGCTGATGAGGGAGAATATTTTTTTATTCCGTTTTCATGATTCAAATCAAATCCATGTTCAATTGATAGCTGAAAACTAACAGTTCCCTTTTCTGTACATTACATAGCTACATTAGAATGGGATAGTTAATCCTGGTCTTGGTTTCTTCTAGACAACTTTTTCCAACAACAATAGTGCTCAATGAGGTGAATAGACCGATTATCTAACTATTGGTTCCACCTCACTCGAGAATCAGAAAGAGAAACAGTATTCCAAATAATTAATTCACCTTAATAGCAGTATCTCTAGTAATGCAAACGGAATCAGTGAGATAAAGATCAAACCAAGTTTCGACTTTACAGTAGTTACAATCAAAACTGGAGTGAAGAACTGATTTCATAACACCACAATTCAATGTTCTGTTTCGCCGAATAGATAGATTTTCAAATACAGTCGTTAGTCTCAAAGATAACGTTTTGAGTTACACATGTAGATGAGAAAAGTCTTGGTTCCACTCATGTTCATCAGATGACAATTGAAAAACTTTCATGCAATTAAAGTATTGGTCACTGATGAATATCGAAGTAAACTATTTTTACTAGCATCACATGTAGAGTTTGTTCAATAGAGTATATTGAAGAATCACAACTGTTGGGTCAATCAAAATTTTTCAGGTTTAATCAAAGCATATTGAAGATCTCTTATTCTATGGTTCGACGTCTAAACAGCTTCTATGGTTGAGACAAATTCTATTTCCTGCTTATTGATATTAAGACCATATTTTTGGGCATCGATTCAAATCAGACGATGAAATGGCGCCTTCACGGTTTTTCTGGGTTGAAATCGTTCCATTTGCATATTTAACCAACATACCTCGTGGATCCTATTAATTGAGATGAATTTTAGAATTGGAATGATCTGAAAAATTAAGGAAAAATTGCTCACTTTTTCTCCCTTCTTATTCAGTCCATGCACCGTCATTGCACTATCCATGTTCTCATCCAGCAGCCACTTGTAATAGGCAAGTATTGGCTTATCGATATGTTTAAATTCGTTTGCCACAGTGTCGGCAAAAATTTTCGAGTAATGATCAATTTCAGCTTTATCCTCAACTCTTATAACGATTGGATTATGTCGAGGTTTATGCTTATCGACAAAGCTTACATGCACTGGGTCCTCATCGAGGTAAAATATAATGTAAAAATGCTTCTTATGAGGCTGCAAAAGTATTCAAGATTAGTGAAAAATTTCAAATTAACATTTTACCATGCAAATGATGCATAATAATAATCGAACCTTTGGTTTTCTGTAGTCAATCGAAGCCACAACCCGAATGATTTTGGTCAATCTATCAATTTTACAATATCCCTCACTGATTGAAAGAACTTTAAATGTTGATACATCAGTTTCTTTTACTAGCTTGTCATCTGAATTTTTCCCAAACGCTGCCAGAGTAGAAGAATGAACGAAATCGCTGTATTTTTCAACTCTTTTTCCATCTTTGATCTGTTTGAAGACTATTCAAAGAAAATCTACCTCCCCGTTGATAGTGATCACATTGATTAGCAAAGAGCTTACCATAACCATCCACTGGATACAAGGTCTCATGATGAAAAAGTTTCATGTAAGTTTCTGAAAAGTTATGAAGAATTGACAGAATTCAGTAAATCAACTGATAAGAGAATTGCAATCGGGAGCCTTCAAATACAGTTTTCTATGAGATTTCACATCGGACAAGTTATTTGATATGTTAACTTAGCAAAAAATTTTGCCAATAACAAAATCATTCTAGCTCTCTTGCCATAAAAAGAATTTGATCTCCTAGTTGACATTTGCTTGCAAAAAATTTCACTCAACAATTTCTATAGTAGGAACAGTTTTGGTGCCAAAAGCTAGCATGGAGCTCAAAATTGAAAAATATGAATTAGTCAATTAGAATTGATTTTGCCTTAAAAAAGCATCAAAAAATTTTCTAGCTCTGAAAGGCTGAGGACTCTATCCTGTTAAGCTGAAAGTCATTCTGCATGAGCTAATATTCGATGAATTATTCTCAGTGAATTGAATGAATGGAGAGTAATAGTATAAAAACGATTATGATCAAATGTTTCACAATTATTGGCACACTGATTCAGGGCTTGACAATGGCTTATATCCACCAACTTGAGAGAATTATATAAATCCAAGTTATTGATGATTCCCATCGAAACAACTTAGCCTAGGCCTATGGATGGAATGTTGTCTGAGAATAAGCCAAATAGGAACAGAGAGTTTGCTTAAGTGCATCTGATCTCTTTTTGATCTCTTTTCTTGGAAAGAAAGAGAGAGAAAAAGTAGGAGAAGTGGTTTTTCTGAATGAATCAGGGGAAAGAATTTGAAAATTTTCAAAGGATCAATTCTCAGGTATCAGCCTTTTTGAGCAAGAATAAAATAGATGAAAAACAGAAAATATTATCTTTGATCAATTCTCTATGAAGTTGAATTTGGTTTGCCACCACATTGCCTCGATAGTTTTCATCATCAATGTGTATGAATGAAAATCTTGTGCATATATTTGCACAAGGAAAAGTTTGGAAAGATCTTTGCAAGAGGGCAATAAAATCCACAAGATCCTGTTTCATCACTCTCTTTCTCTTTCTCTCTCTCTCTTTCTCTTTCTCTCTTTACGGTAGGGGCTAAAAGAAATTCCGGAAAATTGTATATATTTGTTTAATTTAACCATTCGCATCGGTGTATGAAAGATTAACATTGATCCTCTAGAATATTGTCTACATTATTACCTGTTATTCAATCAATAAATAAGAGTTCATGTGATACTAAAAATATTATCAACCCTTTCTTTTTTTTGTTTTGAGATTATATGAGATGAAAATTGAAAAGGAAAACTCATTTGTCAATCTGTGTCGAAGATATTCTTTATTCATTTGATCATTATAGCCATTGAAGGAGGGTTACATTGGTTAGTATGATCAGAAAAAAAGTTATCTTCCCAAGTAATTGTTGAAAACCCTTAAAAATTTGTCAAACTTGACAAATAAAGCATCGCATGGACGAAGATTAATATTCCATGATTGGAATGCGGCGTTCAGAAGGATATTCCAATCTTGCCGGAAGAGGAGCTTCCACGGTTAACACACCATCTCTTGATAGTGATGATTTGATCATCCATGGATCAACTCCACTTGGTAGCATGAATTCTCGATTGTATTCACGGAAAACTTCTCGGCCTTCAGATTTCTCCTCATGTTTAGCATGAACCTATCGAGCGTAGGGTAAATTTAATTTAATTTATTTTATGCAAGTGAATTTTCACCAAGGAAAACTATTGATGTATCATACACACAAAATACTTACCAATAGTCGATTATCAATAGTCTTCACAACTATTTCTTCCGGCTCATATTGAGTAACATCAAATTTGAGCTTGAGAGTTTTACCATCATCGGTAGTGTTCACCAGTGGAGATTTAAGATCATCCCAAATATCGTGACGATCCCGATGAGAAGTTAATGCAGGTCGTTCAAAGAAATCACGTTCACGTTCCTTGAGTCGAGATCGGAAACGATCCATTTCATCTTCCATTCGTCTCATTTCTTGCTCAAAACGATTTCGAATTGAACTGAATTCCGTGTCAACCAAGCTAAGTGGTTCACGACGCACAGGCACTTTACGTTCAGTTGGCATTTTGGAACACACAATTCTGGGTGAGAATAAAGAGACAGACAAATAAATAGAATTAAAAACCAAGAACACAGGATAAGAACAAAGAGCTCAACAAAGAAGCAAAAGCAATATATTTCTACACTTACTGGAATAAGCAGAAGATTGAAGATTGAAACACTTGAATTGAAGTTCAAATAATGAATGTACAAAAATTGATTGAGCCACACGTTCTTATATAAGCTTTTTAAACGTCAATTCGGGTGTAGGCTCTGGTCCAAGGCTAATCGTGGGCGATTGGAGCTAAGATCTATCCGGTTCTTTGGTAAGCAATCAGCCAACATAGACTACCAATAGTATCACGAATAATGAGTGCCGAGAAGAATCTAGTATTTTCCAGACCGTATTCAATGGTGTATATCTTTCTCTTTCCCTTCCAACCTATTATCGTAGGCAGCGAAATTACTAATGAAACTTCGACAAAAACTTTTGCGCACTCCTGAAAGATTAAGGCTTACGGCAGCCCACGATTTGACGGTTAAAAACGCTTCTCCTCCTTTTTGGGTCTTCTTCATCAAATATATTCCTTAAGTTCTTCGAACTGTGTGTCTGATCAGCCGTTTGAAAAACATGTAGTTATGTAAACATTGTTTCCACTATGTTGAATATTGTGATGTCATCATTAGCTTTCGCTTTGATTGGAAGAATAGAGAAGAATTCCGATTGATAGCAGAAATGTTAATAATGAGAATGGTTTGAAATGAAAGGAAGTGGAAACATTTGAGAGAGATTGAAAGAATGGTTGTATTTCTCCTAACCAAATTAGGAGGATCAACGGAAAGATGGACAATCAAATTTTAATCTCATATAGTAAGATTCAATAAGTAGGCAATAAAAATTTGGAAAATTGATCCTATTTTGCTTATATAACGTATAATTACTTGTCTTTTGGAAGATGAAAAGTTCAAAAACTAGGCATTTAGAAACGTTTTTGGAAGTAACCATATTTTTCATTCCAATCTATGTATATTTCTAAATCTTCCTCAGCAACACTTGATTTTATACTATCGAGAACAGCTTCAAAATCTGCAAATTCGATCGGGGGAAGGTGATTTTCAGTATCGTTGACCAGACCAACTCTTGTAATAGGACCAAGAGCAGCTTCTTTACAGAGACCAGATATATCTGCACTAGAATAGCCTTTTATTCTTTCACAGAGTTTGTCAAAATCCTCTTGAGTAAGTCTTTCGGTTGATAAAAGTTTCTCAAGGAGATCTCTTCGTACTCTCTCATCTGGCAGAGGAATATACAATCTTTCGGTGAAACGCCTACGGGCAGCCTAATCCAATTCATGAGGTCGGTTGGTAGTCCCAACAACAAGAAGTCTTTTCTCTGCTTGAGTATTTAACCATCAAATTGGACCAGAAATTTGGTTTTCATACCGACGAGATGATTCGTGTTCAGTATCATTTCTTTGGGTGAGCAGCATTTTTCACCCTCTCCAATTCATTTGGAAGTCAACGAGGATGCCGAGATAAAGAAAAAAGTAGAATTTGAGTGACTTGCTTTACATTTGCCGATCAAAGTTTTACCGGTGCCTGGAAGACCGAAAAAGAGCGTACCTTTGGTAGGTGTCAATAAGTCAGTGAACAAATGAGGCTCGATCATGGGAAGGATAACAATTTCTTTTATATTGCATTTGGCAATATGTCATCCAAGCGGACAGATTGACTTTTATCGACTATTTCATTGAGCATACGATCAATTACATCACAATCCAAATTTTTGGCACGTGTATCTTCCATAATTTCTTTCACTTCATCCACGTTGACCAGATTTTTGAATTCTTCGTCTTTATCACCATCATCTTACTTTTTACGTGGTTTACTTGAGGTGGAACCTACTGGCTTTTTGAACGGTGGACCGAATGGCTGAGATACTGAGTTTCTCATTTGAGGCTGATGAGCTATTGTTGGGTGAATCACAATCTATCACCTCTTAACCATCTTCTCGGTTATTTTGCTCTGACTCTTCTAACTTTCTGTTTACACCAAACATTTCCGATATATCTTCATTTGCCTTAATATTTCTTGGCTTGTATTCTCGGTGCCAATCAATGCCCCAGGTTGGATCTGATCTCTCACGATGTCTACCAGATGAAATCACCTCTCGGACTGTTCTTAGTTTTGTTGCACATGGTTCGAAGTGATATCCCCTTTTTTATTAATTTTTCTTCTCTCTCTCTCTCTCTCTCTCTCTCTCTCTCTCTCTCTCTCTCTCTCTCTTCAGATGAAATTAAAACTTTTCTGCGATCCTATCAATTATTTGATGATGATGGAACAACTTCACTAAAGTATGGAAATGATCTGCAAGCTCTTATAGAACGCAAAAAAACAGCTATCCGGATCGAATTGGACGATTTATTCGAGTATAGTGATGAAATCGCTACCGCTGTGATATCAAATACCAAACGGTATTGTGCAGTATTTTCTGATACTGTATCCGGATTGTTACCCGAGTTTAGAACCGGTAATAATATTTACAAAGATGTTTTGAATAAATTTATTGGGCATCGAATTCAAGCTGAACTTCAAGCGCATACTGGGGAAGATGGTATGACACCATCGGATGCACACAACAAGTATCCACCACAGTTGATGCGAAGTTTACTTTAAAGCGCCAACCTCTCAAAGGCCGGTATCAGTCCGAGAGATCAAAATCCAACACATTGGTACACTTTTTACCGTTAAGGAATCATCACAAGGTGTACTGGTGTCAGGCCAATGATCACCGTTGCCATATACACTTGTGATAAGTGTGGTAATGAAGCTCATCAACCGATCAACAGCTATGCGTATATACCAATTGATCGGTGTCCATCGAGTGAATGTCGAACCAACAAATCAAGTGGTCGACTACACTTTCAAGTTCGTGCTCATCGATCCATCAAATTATTCAGGAGCTTAAATTGCAGGAGCACAATGATCAAGTGCCTGTTGAGAATATTCCACGAAGTTTAACTGTAATATTTAAAGGAGAAAACGCTCGCCGAGTATTGCCTGTAGATCATGTCGCTATCACCGGCATCTTTCTTTCCTCCATGAGAACTGGCTTCGAAGAGCTTATCAGTGGCCTAATATCTGATACATTTCTGAATGCCCACCGTATCGTTCGCATGACAAAATGGAAGATGATGAAATCAATGACGATTGTATGAGTGAGGAACAAGCGAAAACTCTGGTTGCTGACCCCAACTTCTTCAAAAAATTATCTCTAAGTATAGCCCCTGAAAATGGCCAAGATTTGAAGGAAGCTTTTCTGCTGGTTGAAGCCTCCAACTTGGAGGTGTTGATATCTGAGAGCAATTTATATACAGAGAGAGAGGGAGAGAGAGTCAATTGGATTTACTGGAGAAGTATGTGGCTATTGAATATTTAACATTTTAATCGAAGAGAAAAGAGGTTTTATGCTGAAAGCTGCTTAGAAAAGCAGTTAAAAAATATAAAAACGCACTGAGAGTTGTTGGTAATTATTCATTGTTTGTCATTGAAATAAATTTACAATTCTACTCTCTGTAATATTTTTATTTGCTTTAGAGATTTTTCATAATTTCAATCATCTAAAAGGAAAACAAAGGCGAGGCCCTTGTTCGTCGAAAAAGAGTGAAGGAAAGAGTGAATTCAAATTGGCACCTCTTCAGATTTCAACTGGCTTCTTCAGATCGGCTAGAGCACATCATTTTAACCGGTAGGAGTTATCTAGCCATAAAATCTTGCTAAATTTTTCTCGGAGCTTCATGCCATGAAGTTCATGGCCAAATGAATTGGATATAACGCGCCATCTTACATTTTCAAGTCTCTCCCGCTCTTTTCTCACGCACATTGATGCTCATTCTTTGTGTAGACATCATGATCATTTGAACCATAAATTCTCGATTGATATTACTTGTGGAATAAATTTCAATCCTCTTCTCGTTACCAGTTTTGTTTTGATTTAATCATCTGATTCATCATCTCAACTGATTTGTTGTCACCAATCGAGCGAGTCTACCATCCTGCTTGTTGATACTATCCGAAAAGTAGGTGAAAGGAGATTAATCAACCCTGTAAGTATCATTTTTCCTGTGCAAATGAAAACAAAAGCTCTGCTCTTGTGTGTGTCTATGGGTGTGTCAATGGTGAAGGAATGTATGAAATTCAAGCTTGAGATCTTCTTTTGACTCTCATTCACTTCAAGATAAGCTACAAACACCTCTGAATCCAGCAAGTGAAATAGATTAAGGAAATCTTTCTTTTTAAGGAAAACAAAAGGCAGGTGAAGAGAGACTTGATAACTCTGTAAGCTTTATTCTCTTTGAACAAAAGCTCTACTCTCGTATGATCACTACATCTCTATTTTCATTATTTTCAGAATTAGAATTCAACACTTGGGTGGTACGATTTGGGAGTCCAATTACTAATATCAGACATCGTTCGCTCTTATCACTCGCTGCCTCTCTCTTCCTTTCTTTTTTTCCGTTCTTTCTCATCATCATACTTGCTTCATAATGATGAATCGACCAGACCTATCAAGACTTGATATCGCTCATCTCAAAGTGAAGTACCAGAAAAAACTGGATGCAATTGTTAACAAACAACGCGCGTTCAATCCACATTATCAGAAAGATCATATATCTCTCTTCGATCGTCTAATGATTTTCACCGATCTTGTTACTCATAAAGATGAAGATGATAATGATGATGAAAGGTGATTATCGTGTATCTATGTATCTATGGCCATCCTCTATAATAGCTTCTTTATCTCTCTAGTTTCGAAAAAGTTCCTGACTTCATCACCTACGAACACATCTATTCTGAGTTTGAACAGCGAACAAATAGGAAAGAGAGAAAGCGGTACGAACATGATGCATTCCAGATACTACATGAAGGAGTTCCAATCAGCAAACGAATGAAAGAGACAATAATTCAAGAAAAGTACATTTTTTCAGAGAAAGAAAAAACTTACAAGTGTCTATCCTGCTCTTTCTCAGACATCGAAGAGAAAAAGATGAAGTCGCACTTGGAAAAGGCTCATGATTTTATCATATATTGGTGCATTAAATGTTGTAAAGGTTACAAATATCCTCACAATTATACCAGACACTTGTCAGAAAGACATGAGATGATAAAAGAATAACATTATGACTTCGACATCATGTTTTCTCTCTCCCTTTTCAGTGAGTTGAATGAAAATTTGCCGCCTCCTGATAAACTGTATCTCAAGCGAATAAATTTAAAAACTTTCCCCATCAACCATGTACTCTGGCACTCCAGTACAAGTGATATTTTTTCAACAGAAGCTTTGCTTTTGCGTTTGTGTAGATGGCAGAATTAGATTTATAGTCTAGGCTCATTATCTTCTTTTTGTCATTCATTAATCAGAATAATCTTTGGAACAATACAAAACACAAATACCTGAAAACAGTTTATTGGCTTAGCTAATATCCTGGAGAACATAATTATCCGGAAACTATTAAGTATTAATAATCAATAAAAAATACGTAATATCAAAATTTTCACTAAAATGTTGAGAAGTTAGTTTCATGTAATCGGTAGCTTCACAAGTTCTGCTTCAGAGTGTATCATCGTCGTCAATGGAGTATTTTTCATTCTTCTAACTAAGACCGTTCATCTTGCCCCTCGAAGTAGGAATATCCATCGCAGTTGATTGAATTCCAATCTCATCAAGTTTGGTAGTCGCGGTGGATGAAGATATTCTGAAGAAGATCCAGGTTCCATGTTTCATCGGTTGATGCTGAAATTGGATTCACGATCATTCAATCTTTTGCCTGCAAGCAAGCGAAGGAGCTGATATCATCGTGATAGGAGAAACACGTCTACGCTATAAACAATTTTCAGATGAACGGATTACTCATGTGAAAAGCCAATTTGATATTTGCTTTTCAGAGAGCAAAAGTTTCGATGATCATAGTGTTTCATCATTTTTCGAACTCTTCACCCAGCAATGAATGGGTGATGACTTCAGCTTCGAGCCGATGATCATGGAATTGTGTTTATCGCGTTTATTTTGATTGTAATCAAGCTGGTAGCTAGATAGTTATTGATCAACTCTTTCAGCTATCTCAACAAGAGCTTCGCTTTTGTGCCCAAATTCATAGATCCTACATGGCTCTTACAAAGAGCTTGTTGGGAATCACGAGGGCAAGGTCTTCGTCTAATTATCTGTTCCTTTCTTCTTCACCCTCTTGGTGATGGAGATTACTTTATGATTAGATCATTTTTCATCATTTTTTCACCAGAAATTCAGTGGGAAAACGAAAGCCTTGCATCAGAGATATGAAACAGGTATGTGACATCGGTTTCTGTAGCATTTTATTTCCCCGAGTGAAAGAATAGTCCATTTTCTGATCATCAAAGGGGAGCAGAGAAAATCCTGATAGCATTTCAGCCTTATGTTAGATCCCATCGTCATAACATGTATTCAACAATCATTCTTCAACACTACACACAATTACGTTTCCATTATTTTTGCTTCTACTTGGCCCTCGTGATTAGAACTTTTATTTTCATACTAAGCGCTTCATTGTGACGATTAACTAATAACTTTTTCGAAGATTCACTGATTTCGTGAAAAAATGTTCTTACCAACCCCCTCTAGAGCAAAAACAAGTAGATATCACTTTATTTGTGCCTTCTTTCTTTACCTGCTATCGAAACAGCCTCCCTTAAAAACTTTATCGCCTGATGATATTCAGTCCAGAGCCTGGGAAATCAAGATGAGTTCAATTCCGTTCAATGCCTTTGGTTTTCAATCTTTCATATCTAGACGATAGAACCCTTGAAGAACTGATAAGAAAGACGGAAGATTTGCTTGAAAATTTTCCACAAGAAAACAATTTGTTGAAAGAGAT
This sequence comes from Brevipalpus yothersi, assembly GCA_003956705.1. Lineage (NCBI taxonomy): Eukaryota > Metazoa > Arthropoda > Arachnida > Trombidiformes > Tenuipalpidae > Brevipalpus > Brevipalpus yothersi. Next base: position 144,145 of record QZCP01000179.1, read on the forward strand.
ACTGAATCTAGAAAAACAATTCTCTCTTGGTTTCATAGAAAATTCTGGTATTATTCACAAAAGTTTCAATCAAACGTCTTCCGAGAATTGGATGTTTGATGTGTTCCTATTCCTACAATTGAAGGATCATTTCCTCTCTTTCTCAAGAGAAAATGACAAAAAATTGGCTTAAAATTATTGCTTGCTCAATAAATCATTTCTATTTCGTCTTCCAACCCATGTCAATACACAACTGATAGAGGATCCTCTGGTGTTGAATTAACAGCCAATGTGATCGGAGATCAGATGACTGGAAGAATGATTCTGGAAGGAGGTGCACTTGGGCTCGCTGATCAAGGTATAAGTTGTATCGATGAGTTTGACGAAATGATGGATGCTGATCGAACTGGTATCCGAGAGGTGATTGAACAACAAGCTATATCCATAGCTGAAGCAGGCATCCTAACCACTTTGAACGCTCGAGTTTCAGTATTTGCTGGTGCTAATCCTGTTTATGGTCGCTATAATCGCAAAAAGACGCCGAGCAGAACGTTCAGCTACCAACTGCCTTACTTTCAAGATTTGATCTCATCTGATTAATTCGAGATCGTCCTCATCGAGAAAATGATCCCCGACTCTCTCAATTTATTGCCTTTTTTCCCCAAAATAGTTCTCAACCAGCAACAGATTTCAAACCTCTTGATATGCGAACTATGAGAAGATACTCTGCCGCTTGTAAGAAGATTGAGCCAATCATTCCTGACAATTGTGAGATCCTAACAGATCACATGGTCGATGCTTATATCGAAATGCGAAAAGTTGCTAGAAATCGATCTAGAGATACAATATCACCTCAGCAAGTAGTCTTTCGGCGATTATCTGTCTCGCCACTGCTAGGGTGAGTTAATTGAGCTCGCCTAATTTGAATTATATTTTTCTTAACGAATAACTGAATTTTTCTTTCTCTTTTCCATTCTCAGGCTCATCTACGTCTCTCTAACCATGTCACTAGTTCTGATGTTGATGAGGCCATCCAATTTGATAATGGCAATACTTTGGATGTTGAAAACATCATTGAAGAGAATCGAGGATATTCAGCTTCTGTGAGAATATACAATACAATCATGGGATTATTCCAAAATTATGGACCTGAGGCTAAAGAAATTCTTTATGTTGAAGCTTTAGAAGAATGTTTGAATAGAGGTTTCACTTGGATGAGTTTGAAGAAGCAGTACAGGAACATGAAGTGCAAAATCTTTTAATCGTAAACACTGAGAAAACTCACATTTATCGAGTTCTTTAATAACTATTGGCTGGACAATTGGACCAATTTACTTTCTTCCCCCATACACACACTGAGATCGGGCACACTCATTCATCTACGAATTTTACTGGCCTTCTGCCACTAATAATCCGATAATGTTTTAAAAATCATCTCATTGCTCCAATGATAAACTAATTATTTTAAAAGAAAATTAATTTGTTAATGTAGCATTGACTAAAATTCTCAAGTAACAAAAAAAATGTGAGAAGGTATCAGTGCCAAAGATATTTACCAAATCGATGTGTGGGAATCCTTGTCAGATTGAAATAAGAATCCGAATCAAGACATCTGGTTTTCGAGCATCCTGGCAGTCATCGGAGAGAAAATTAAATTAAACGCTCATCTATCATCATATTAATCCCCCGAAAGTTTGGAAAACATCATGAATTCGCTTAGGATCGGGAATCGTTGTAAAAAAGATCAAAATAATACCCATACACTTGAAACCAGAGCTTTTCTTCTCTCTGTTTGATGAACTGTCGATATGTACACTAATCATGATAAGTCATGATCATTATCTCTTTGGTGTGTGTGTTGCCACAATCGGTTGATTCAATTGTGTGCATACACATTAAAAACAATCGATCACAAACATTTCAATTGTTTTTCCTATCCAGCTGATTTGATTCAATAATTGCCCAACCCATGTTTTAATAATTATAATTCATTTTTTTTCTTTCCCTATCTTGCCTTAAAAACTGAAAACCTCTCACATTTTGTGTGTGTGTGTGTGTATGTTTGTGTTTTGTGTATCTCACAATCATCATTATTATTTTGATTGATTTTTGATGATTTAAAGAGAGAAAGAGAAAGTGGAAACTTCAACAGTAACAGCAGCAACAACAACAACTGCAACTTAAATTGTTTTGATGATCGGTTGTTGATAACTTTTCCTCTCTTCTTTTGCAAACCGATTCACTTCACTTCACTTTGTTTTGCCATTTACTTTTGTTTACTTTATCACCACAACACTTGAAAGAGAGAGAAGATCAATTGTCTTCAATTGTTATTGATAATAGTTGATAGTTGAAAGTCCAGCAAGGAAGAAAGTGATTCAATTAATTAACTGTGCAGTGTCTGTTGGTGTATGTCTACTACCGGTGATGATAATCACCATTATATTGTCTTGTGTGTGTATGTCAACGTGGTATGGTCAACCTTCTGATCAATCGGCGTGGACATTGGTGTAAATCATCTCTTTTTTATTCGTTGTCAAGTAATCATTTAATCGTCTTATTGATGATCAATTTTGATTAATTGTTTTTGGAGTTGACAAATATTCTTTCTGTTTTGAAACTTTTGCTCTGAAATTTGTCTCGGGATTCACTGTTAAAAATAACTCTGTAATTATAACAATATCAACTTGCTCAAACTTTTAAAGAGAAAAGGTTCGTGAAATATTTTGGCCAAAGAGTATCAGCAACTGTGATCTTTAAATACAATTACCTAAATTGTATTATTTTGTATATGAATGTAAAATGAGTGTGGATCAAGAAACTCATCAAGATAAAATAATTAAACTCAAACGTCTATTTCTTGATGAAATCGCATCTGATCGTGATTCCTATCATGACGATGATATTGAAAGAATAAATTTGGACGATTGGAATGTGGAAAGATATCTGCTCCACTGTAAAGACGATGTACATACCGCTTTGACAATGCTAAAAGAATCAATGAAATGGCGTAAATCATATGGTGTCAATGATTTAAAAGAAACCGATTTTCCTCGTGAATATTACACTTCCGGCTCATTTTTTTCCTATGCACCAGACAAGAAAGGCAATGAAATGATATATATTCGTGGTAAATTGCATCGTAAAATAGCGGAATGGTCTGAATTGAAGAAAAAATTTTTCGTATTCAAAATTAATCAACTTGATCGACGCAATGGTGGCCGAAGATATGCTGCTTTTTGGGATTGTGAAGGTGCTGGCTTGTGTAATGTTGATATGGACACATTATCATTCATGTTGACAACAGTTTCCCAATATTTTCCGTATGGATTGGAATACGTTCTGATCGTTGATCTACCTCTAGTGTTAACAGCTCTCTACAATATAGCCAAACGATGGGTCCCCGAATATTATCAACGGCTAGCTATCATTATCAATCGAGATAAGGTGACCGACCATATTGATCGAAATAATTTGCCACAATATTTGGGTGGTGTCTGTAAGATGGACGAAAAGTATCCACCGCCTGGTGTTGTATCAGCTCAAGAGATTGAAAAACGTTACAATTTGCCTCCTGGTTCTGCAGATAAATTGGAAACACACCTGAAGCAATACTGTTTATCAAATAGCTAGCGGAAGTTGACGCTTCTACAATATAGAGCGGGAAGCAGAGAATCCGATTTCACTATGAAACCTGGAATATTGATTTTTTTATCATTATTAATCGAATGAAAAAAAGTTAAGGTAGAATAAAGTATTTAATCTTGAAGACTAATTACAATAGAAGCTGGTCAGGTTAAAACTTATTCTCACTCTACACGTTCAGTGCGAGTTTTCAGCTGTGATCTGGTAACTTCATCAGAGTCACATTCAAAAAACTTTCAAGGAGCATTTAAATCCAGTTGGATTAATCATTTCGATTTGCTCATTCTCTGCAATTTTTAATAGTAATTTTTTTTAAGATGATGATGAAAGATGGAATGAACGAGTCAACCAAAAATTACATATCGATAATTTGGTACAAAGTCACATGGTGTTAGACCGGCCGATATCGTGTAACAGGAGAGATCAATGTACCCGTGTAATGGGTAAGAGAGTAAATCATATGTAAACTAGATGGATTCTGATACCTTTTACATGATACAACTCAGGCTCGTTTCCCTTATAAGGATCTGAACATAGAATGTCCAGAAAATTTATGTGAGGAAAAATTTGTTGAATTGAAAAGAGAATCTCATTCCGAGCATCCAGTTCAGATGGTTGGCAGCCGTTGAAAAGAAAACCAATAACACGTCCATCATCAACAGGAAAATCGAGACTTTCCTTGAAAGTGATAAGTTTCGCAACTGGATGCTCAGATTCGAGAAGATTTTCGATGGAAATAATTGCAGCTCTTACATTTTCCCCAGCAAATGCGATGCTGACTGATTGTTTTACAGGATTCTGAGCTTGCTGCGAGTCAGATTTCAACTCCTTTATCAGCAACTTGGAACGTTCGTTCAAAAGAACCCCAGAGACAGCAATGTTCTTATCTTTCAAAAAATTTTCAATTGTGTGAATAAAGAAAGGCACTACGTTTAAATGGATGAGTGATTTTATGGGAAAATTTGGGTCATCTAGATTCCCGCCAATACTTTCCTCCATGTCCCAATCAGTGAGTATTATCTTGGTGTCTGTGGTCCATCGGTGTAGGTTTAGTCCATCGAAACCTTTGCTCACACATGAATCAAAAATGGGTGGCTTTCTCATCAGATCGGGAATATTTTTCTTTGAGGTGAAGCCAAGAATTTTGCTGGCCAAATCAAGTGAAAAGTCCATCTGTTTTTGTTCGATCATCAGAGAGACTTGATTAGCCGATAGTAAATAAGGTGTGATCAAAGATTCCAATTGATAGCCAAATGTACCCAGAGTGAGAAGATTGTCAGATTCCAGATCAGACAAGAAGGAGCCAAAGGATCGACGAAGATCACGTCTTGGAAGATATTGAAATTCATCTCCATTCTTGAGATGAAAATAAAGACCTGGCATTTTCGGACGGCCTACAAGGAATGAGGTAAATCGAATACAATTTTATCACCATACTGTTAACGCTATTCTTTCACTTCAGCTATTATTTCACTTCAACTATTCTCTAACTCTTACATCTCGATGCTAACAAAAATGATAGTTGTAAGTGACAAGAATGGAGAGTTGGACTCAATAACCCCTATACATCGCTAAAGAGCCAGCATACCTGAACGAATATCTCTTTTCTTCATCACAATTGTAACTGAGGAATAAGCTTTGATCGTAGGATATCTTCTGGCAAGCCAGTAGGAAGCTTCCTCTCTCCATGCTGGACAAGCAAGTTTACAATGGTACACATCACGAGGCTCGAGGAGCCCAAAAATTTTGTCCATAATCAGGGGCAAAGCAATTCGATCCATCTCGCTGATCAAAAGACAGCTCCTTTTTGGTCGTGTACAAATATTCTCAGAGGAACTTCATCGATAAAAGATTACTTTAAAGTCAATAGTTTCTTATACAAAGTGGATTATTCACCTAAAAAGAGTTATACCAAAAGGCTTAAATTTCTTGCCAGTAACATGTGTATTTCATTAACGGTATTTTATCCCCCTTTTGGTTATAAATTGTATTCTTTAACTAAAAAGGATTACATTTAACAGCGCCGTTGACAACACAGGTGATAAAATGTTTTAATCTAGTGAAGTATTTATCTTATCTCAATCTACTTTGGAAACATGTAACATGGTTGGAGAAAAACTTTCGAATAAGGGAAAAAATAAAAATCGGATAGTTGCTATGGGAATGGGTGAAAAATTCAATTTGAAGCAGATAACTTGCTGAGAGGAAAATGGGTACTTTTTCAGAAAATTTCGAGCTTTATTGGGAACATCTGAAATTGAAAACATTTTTGGGTACCCTAGTATCCAGGGTACTTAAGAGGGTAGATAATTACACATCATTCTCAGCAAAAGCAATGCAGAGACAGCTGAACGATTCCAATTTTTCCGATTTCGGATTCCAAATTGAATTCCAAGTCCGACAGAATTACTATAGCGACAGACATCAACGATTCATTTACAATTTTGTTATACTGTTTGATGATATAATTTCAATGGACACGGCTCTTCATAGTATCGAGAGCCAATCATTTAGAAAGAATGATAAGCAGCCTGTCTTCTTTAAATGAGGAGGAGATAGATTAGATTCGGATCAAACGAATTTCCAAACCTTCGCTCAGGAAATCTTCAGATCCAAATGTAGGTCTATAACGATCATTGCACTCAATTTGAGAAAAGTTTGTAAGAGGAAAAAATTCTTTGACCAGAGAGTACATTTGTGTCCAATCTTCGCAAGAGGAGTAGCGGTAAAGAAAAAAGCCAATCAATCGCTGATCGTTCACTGGAAAATGAATACTTTGACGAAAATCTCGTAATTTCTTAGAAACATCTTCGAGATCGAATAAATTTTCAATATAAAGTGTAGCTGATTTCACAGCTTCTCCAGCAAAAGCAATACTGAGACAACTTGAAGACTTCAATTTTTCAGAACCTCGATTTTTGAATGATAATTCTGAATATTCTTGCAGTAGTACATATGAGGAAGCAATGTTTTCTCGCTTCTCTAAAAAGCTTTTCAATGGTAGATAATCAGCAAGATTCCAATTATCAACAAAATTGATGAGACATTTGATTGGAAAATTTGGATCATCTATGTCTGAGTCAATAGATTCCTCAGAATTCCAATCTATCAGAAAGATCTTTGTTTCTGTTGCGTATCGATCTATTTTGAAGCCATGGAAAAGTTTTTTCAAGTAGAATGAATATGTGTATGGTCTCTGGTTTTCAGAGAAACTAGAGATCCTAGGAACTCGAAGTAAATCAATACCTAAATCTGGACTTATAATCCTCACATATGGACAATCCACATCGATGTGAGGAAGCAGCTCATCATTGTTAACCAGGAATGCAAAAAGAGAATCGGAGAACAATTGCCTGACAGGTTGATTTACGTTAAAATTTGGCGAGTAACGATATCCATCACCTGTGTTCAGATGCCGATAAGCAAAGTAGTATTGATGTAAAACAGCATCAGGCTGATCATCCATTTCTTTATCAACTTCCTTTTTCATTCTTTCAAAAACATGAGTCCATTCATTCTTCTGAAGAATAGATGAATCAGGAGCAAGTTCTTCATCTTCAACCAACGGTAAGTCAGCATTTCCGCATGCAGATGATTCAACCAAGGCACATACTCTTATTGCTGGACACTTTTGACGCCATTGTTGGCCGTGCTCTCGCCACAATGGGAAAACAATTTCACAATTATAAATATCGCGAGGCTCCAGATGCTTGAATACTTTCTCAAGTATATGATGATAAGTTGCCAAAGTATCTAAATTCATGTTGAACACCAGAAAATCGGTTGAGACTATTTAGACAAACTTAGCCCAAAAAGCTCAAAAAACCAAAACAAACCAGAGGGCGCTGTCCATGATGAGGGCGCTGCTTGACAATGATATATTCAAGTAGAAAGTAGCGCCACTAAGCGGATAGCACACTAAATAGGCTGCAACCTTGTACGCTAGGCAGCCTATTTTCGATACTAGCGTCCTCTGTATAAACACAGCGCCATCTAGATTTATTGGGTTTAGCTCAGAACTGCATTGGCTATGTTAGGTCGAGTTCGTTGCAAAATTTTTGCCTAATTCTACCATGAAATGAATTTTCTTTCGTGAAAAAGTTATTTGTTTCTACAATCCAGGCTCAAACCTGAGAAAACCGGGTCTTTCTAGCCCATTTTATGGATAAACGACTTTGTTGGGCTTTTTAGGCTTTTTGGGTTTTTTGTCTTTTTAGTCCTAACCGATTTTCTGGGTTAGGAAGATTGTCAAACAGCTGAGAAAATACATGCATACATACACAAAATTGTTGTAACAACAAGAATCAAAACTGTGCCAAGTGAACTGGCAATACTGACTCGAGTCGACAGCTTTTGCCGCACACTGACACTAGTGAGCCAGCCAAATTTGATCCATTAATGGTCGAACAAAAATTATTCCAAAAGTTATTCAATCAACTTACAAACATTTATCTGGGATGATCTTTCGTTAAAACGAGAGAAGTAAAACATGACTTGATGGGAAGGGAATAAGTTGGAAAGGCACACATGAGAAAATCACATACAAGTCAGTACAAAGCTCAATTGGTTATCAATGAGACAATAATTTGGTGGGTTTATGGAAAATTTTGAACTGCATCTTTTTCATGCTCTCGGCTTTCCACTCAAATTTGCTTTATCAAAGTCAAAAAAGTTTCTAACAACATATACTTGAATGAAGCCTGTTAAAATTACGATGAGACACTGAGCAAGTGACCAGTTTTGAATATAACGATTGTTCCCTTCAACCAGGTACCAATCATGTGAGTGATGCCGCCGTGATTGATCCAAACTTTTAAGCATTGATCCGATATTATGATCCACATTGGCCAGAGATGTCTAACAAAGAAAACACACAAGATTAAATCAAAATAATCCACCAGACCATCAGACCTTAACAATGGTCCACTTACCGTAAAGTTTGACACTGTCACATCAGCTGACGTCAATTCTTCAATATAAGATTCCCACTCATCACGACGATAAGAGGCAACGTAAAGGCTGACCAACTTTGAAGCGAACCGAGATAATGAGTTGTCGATACAGAATTGATAATAGCCTGGTGAAGATATAAAAGATAATAGACATTAATAATAGTAATTCTAAGCTCAAAATTCCATCAACTTCAATAAGAACCCAGACAAGAGAGCTCTAGTGGAACCAGCTGAGCTAACACATCAATCCAATTGATCAGAGCATTGTGATCAATTGGTGGTGAAATAAATTCAGATTTACCTTCCATTTTAACTGAATTATCTTCATGTTCCGCGCTCTCTTGCCACTGATACGGAAGAATCACTTGTCCAGCGGGATTACGAATAAGGAAACCAGCTTTACCATCGCCGCCTCTCATGGCCTGTCCAAGCAATAAAAGAGAGAAAGAGAGAAAACCGTCAATTACAAATTGTAATTTACAATTACATACATCAACATGCATCAACACATGGTATCACCATCACTTGCACACACAACACACAATAGAAAAACATGTTCTAAATGACAATCCAGACACACTACAAGTACATACCTGAAATGCCACGTAGAGAGTAGAATGCTGCTGGACATGCTGATAGAAGCATTCCTCTTTGGCCGCATCAACATGTATCTTAAACTCATATGCATAGCCCAATTTATCTTGAGCTTCTTGTGGAGTATATGTTTCACTGATGATCGGTAAACATTGCCACACTAAGAGTATCAAGGAAAGTAATAAAAATTCGTTAAAACATTTTGATATCAACAGATCGATAGCCATCGCACGTTTAACAACATAACAGTGTTATGATAACACCAAAAACTTATCACAACACATTCAGTAAGAGAGAGAGAAAGAAGAGAGAGAGAGCTGAAAGACCAGAACGTGTCAGAGAGCAGAAGCAGTATCATTTACAGTTATTCACAGAATAGTAGCATCATGCAGCATCAGTATCAGAAGAAGATGTGAGAGAGAGAGAGAGAAAAAAAGTCGGCTTCAATGGCCCTTCTTTTTTTCATCTTTGCCCACCTCTTCGGAATACACACTATCCAGAATACGGAAGTGAACAGAACTACCATGAACTTGAAACACAAAACTTGGGCACACACACACACATACACACACTTGAACGCTGAACTGATCACTTATATAACAACAACAAAATTTTGTTAACAATTCCGACAAAGTTGAAGGATTAAAAAAGTTTGTGGTCTAGTGATCTATCTATCTTTCTCTCTTTTTCTCCATCGAAAAGTGAGAGGAAAGTTACCTTTCTCTCTCCGTGCGAATGACTTTTGTGCCATGTTGTTTCCAACGTTTTTTCAGGTAAGTTTCTCTCTCGTCGTTGCTGTTGGAAAGATTTTTCCTTTCGAGTGGCTCAATACATTTGGGCTCAGGAAATGTGACAAAATCATGCATGAACTTTGGAAGAATCTTCATCTTTGTGATTATTTTTTCCTCTACTTGAGATTAAAATCTCCTTGTAATCAAAAACTTTTGGAAAAAATGTGATTAAGTTGTCGAATTTTTCTTTATCGTTATCGCTCTCTCTCTCTAGATTATCAATCTTCTTAATTTCGCCTCAGCCGTACATTCACAGAGTACGTGTGGCCCAAAGGTCAGTGCTCGACTTTTAATGGACATTCCATGTGATATGAGTCAAACAAATTTTTGTGAAATGTCCGGCATAGCCTATCCGTGGGCTGCTGTACGTCGGTACATATTCGAAAATCAAGGGCTACTCCGTCGTATGTATGGTGATCAACGACATTATCAAATATTAACGAATGAAATTCACGATTTGAAAGATCGCTATGATAATGTTCTAATGCAAGACAATGGTAGACTTTCAACACCCAAAAAGAAACCTCAATTTCGTCCACGTTCCATCTTTTTGGAAGACTATACTGATTCTTTGGACGGTGAAGAAGGTGAACAAGACAAAAGTTCGCCAAACAGTGGTAATGCATCAGTCAATAAAACAAGCTCATCGGCAAGAAGTGAAAAACCGAATCTAAATCAAAGTGGAGATATGAGCTATGATCATGCTCTGCCATTAGATGAATCAACCACAACGAATCATTGGCTGCCAACAGAGAATGATATGGCCACAGAGAGTACCATTACCGAAAAAGAGGAAGAAAGTACTGTCAACCCTACAACAGCTAAACTAAATGATGAAACTTCACCCCAAGTAATCAGAAATTCCAATAAAAATCAAAATGATAATGAAGAGAGCTCAAAATCAAGTTCTACTCCACCGTCAATCAATGTAACACAAACCCAGTCCACTTCATCAGTCATATTACCGAAAAATGATATGCCAATCAATGAATCTTCATCGGAGACTAGTGTGTCTTCTTCACCGAATCGAGTATCATCATCATTTTCCACCCAAGATGAGCCCACATCGGACGGGAATACAACATCCCAGCCTAAAGGGATAACAAGTCCCATTATGACCCCTCAGATGACCCAAACAGCAACCACAAGCCTTCCGACAGGGTCCACTGAAAAAACATCATCATCAACAATCAAAGAGGAGGTGATAGTGGGAGAGTTACCAAAAAAAGGAGTCAATGCATGTCCAGTTCGAGAGGAAGTGATCGCACCATACTGGGCGAACAATACTCGAGGTGAAGTGTTGGCCCTACTCAATGTTTATCCATTCGAACAGTATGTTCATTGGGAAAAGTGTGCATACGAAAAAATGCAAATGTTTTGTCGGGAAGGCTGTCGGTGTGAACAACAGTACCGGTTACACCGGCTTCTCGCATTTGACCCAAAAAATGAATGTCGGGGTATTTTTGCCGATTGGTTCAGGTTTCCATCTTGTTGTGTTTGTATTTGCTATGATCTACCAGAATCATCAATATTGCATAGAGTGGGCAGTCATCGTAAAGGTCGTTTATAGAACCAGTCAACAAATCATAGATGGCTTGGTTTTTCCCTCGCTGGATATAAGGGGAATATGATCATGATAAAATCGATCAGTTGGCCCACTTGATGAGAGAAGATCGGAAAGATTTTGAGGGATTATTCCTTCAATAGAGGCCTCAGGAGCGGATAAAGCGTTTGTGGCTGAGACCTTAGGGAAAGAAATGAGAGTGTGTATGAAAGGAATGCTTATGATTTTGATTCAAAGTGCTATTTTTTTCATTTGGATTTTCAAATTGCTACTTATAGCTTTGTAAATGTTTATGATGAAGTATTCAAAAAAATAAATAATCTGCTAGATTCAGTGCCAAACCAACATGATGATGTTACCAACTCAAAAACTTTCCACTTCTAAGTGGTGACCATGAACAAGATGGTATTAATTCGTAAGCTTTATGAGATTTGTGATGAATGTCCCCTTTCTAAGCTCAAGAGAGATCTTTGGTAGCGAGTAGCTTTTGGTTATGACGGAAAAGGATGAGCTTGTGGATTGAACGAAAGAGCCAAACGGCATGAAATCAAGAGTTTTTTTCGGAAGAACGATAATGAGTTTGTAGAAGGAAATGAAAAATAAAAAAATGAATCTTGAGTCAGATTACAATAGTAGGCAAAACATTCGATCAAACTCGCCAATTAGAATTATGAAATCTTTCACTAACAGATTGTAACAATCTGATTAAGTTAATGTCGGATGGTAAGTTCGAAGCAAATCGAATAGAGTGAAAAGAGGATAAAGGGATTGAAACAGCATTTTGAAGGCATAATTCCATAACTGTTCATGATCGCAGATATTACTTATGAATTTAATTCGAGATTAACTTTGAAAATTGAGACCTCAGATCATCGTCCGGATGATGGATTCATTCTTTGGATTCGGCAAAATCAGAAAGATCATATAGTGAAAGATCTGCTTCGAGATCTTCATCATCATCATCTTCCCTGTTTTCATCAACAGTCTCATTGGGAGCGTCGCGGTCTCTGGATTTTATTCGATTTCGGACATCATCATCAGAATCAAATCTAGAATCTTGATCTTCATCCTTTTCGTCTTGAGAGAGATCTTTTTCACTGAAAAACTTTCTATCTTTTCTGCCTTTCCGAGAAATTTCTACGCTCCCACTATCAATACTGCTATTCTGACTACCGCTTCGAGACTCTTGGACAGAATTGGACTCTCTTTGGGGACCTTTATGATTATTTGATGAAGATGAATGGGAAGATTTGGCTGCATCATCCGTCTTATTCTTGTGTCTATGATGCTTATCACTTTCTCGGTCAGATTTTGATGAGTTTGTTCTCGGTTCTCTGGACCTTGATCTTTCTCTTGATCTTTCTCTTGACCTTGAGTCTCTGGATCTACGGGTTAATCTTTCCCTAGAACGATTTCTAGGGCTTCTGGACCGGTGCCTTCTGGAAATGAAAATTGTGGAATAATAATTCAAAATTTTGAGGATCAGAAGGGATGGAAGAGAGAGGTATAGTGAAAAATGGAGTCGATTTATTAAACTCACGTTGAATGAGCACTTGGTCTTTCTCTTGATCGATTTCTTGAGCTTTCATACCTTTTATCACGGCTAAGTAGAAAAAATTCAAGAAAATCGGATTAATCGAAAAATCGGAAAGTAAATACGTTAATTCTATGAATATTTCCGTTCATATTAATGTCTCACTTTGAGTAGGTATCGCGTTCCTTCTCTCGATGCTGTGCTCTGTCACGATCTCGATCACGATCACGGTCTCTTGTTTCTCGGTTTCCTCTGGATGAATGATTACCAGTTCTGCTGGAAAAAGAGATCATACAAATTGGTTTATCGAATCATTAACAGATGATTAATATAATTGAGGAATGTGGAACAAAGGTGAGACTAGGAATGCTCAACTGAAGTACATGAATGATTTTGTCTCTTAATGAAGGATCATAAAAACCTCCAAAGCATATTCAAGAAAAAAATAAAAATATCAAGATGGTTTCTGACATGTCAATGATTATTCTTACCTTCTGCCACCATCGCTGTCTCTTGAGCTTCGAAAATTTTTTTTTTTGCGACCAAAATCATCGTATTCACTATCAGAATCATCTCTGACGCGTAGAAAATTAATACTAATCAATACCTAACCGTTCAAGAAATCCACCAGATGTGAAGAAAATTACAGCAGTTACCTTCGAACATATTCAACCTCCCCACGATCATTGTAACCACCTCCAAGACCAGTCCTCTCTTCATTATCACTGAACTTGGGAGCATTACACATGTTACAGTGGCCCCTTCGAGCCCAATTAACATTGTGACACTTAGAACATTGCCAATCTATAGGGGATACATAAGAAAAAAGAGACATGAATCTACATCAATCTGAGCTTGTCTTTCCACTTATCATACTCACCATCAGCATTGAATAAACCACGAGACTTTTCAGCCGCACTTTTACCTATCTCATGGCCCAAAACTTTTTTACCACCACTACCACTACTCATACTACCTTTTGATGATCGATCGGAAAACTTATCTCGACCACAAATATTACATGCAATTCTTCGGGCAAAATTTACATTATTACAATTAGGATCAGGACATATCCAATCTCCTTCCGCAAAACCACGTCCACCACCACCACCACCGCCACTTGGCCGACCTCTGCCCTCATCATACCGCTGATGAGATCGTGATGATCGATAATACGACATGGCTGACAAAATTTGTAAGGAATTCAGGAAAAAAAACCGTAGATACAATCCTGGTAAAATCCAAGACAAAGTTCAAAAAAAGCCGAAACGATGTCAAATTAAATGTTGCTGTTTCCAAAAATCATTCAATCGTCATTCACACAATGTCCAACACATCAATCTGACACTGATCAACACTATACAACACTACCAAGCAATAGCCATTAAGAATCATCTACATACACACACATTAATTAACTAATAAGATTCATCTGAACATTCGAACACCAAAACATGAGATCTTCAACATCACACATCATAAACACATTTGATTTGATGAATATTTTGAATGGAATCGAATCCATTATTCACATGGATCCAGATACCGGCAAAGTTTTTGGTTAAAACTTTTTGCCCGCGTTTTGACCTGATTTTTTGAACTTTTCAATGCTACACTTTTTTTGAGAGTGATAGCTAGCTTTGATTTATTGGCTCATGTTTGCTCAGATTGGAGGTATATATATGCTGGGTGATGATCGAATCGATGATCATCGATCATGAAGTCATCGATAGATTTTTTTTCTCTTCAATCAATTTGGCTGGTAACGTTTAAGATTATCTGGTAGATGAGCATGCATGAACAGCTCATCGAATTGTGTATGCTCTTCTTGGGATAATTTTTTCAATATTAATTATTAATTTTTCAACAATAGAATTGAGCAATGCAAGGAGGTTTTTTTTTATGTCTTTCTCTATCTCTTTTGAATAACTTCTTCAGTGGAGAGCGAGGTCAATTGTTGAATTCTACTACCTCTTACATCATAACGAATAATATTCATGCAATTAAAGTTTTCATTGAGAGAGAGAGAGAAAGAGTGAGAACGAGAGGGAAAATTTAAGCCTAGTTGAGATTACCAGACGATATTAAAAACATTCATTAGGAATTTGGATCGAAAAATCTCTGAGAATCCTATGATCTGAAGCGATCAACAACTATACTTTGTGTTATGGGGGCTTCGAACAACTAGATTACCTTCTTTAAGTCCTCGATCAAATGAACTGTTAACAAAAGGTCTTTAAAAGTAAGGCCAGATAGTTACATGGAACGAAGATGTCGGGAATGTTGCTTAGGAAGAATAGGAATTAGAGCATCGAGAAGCTTTCTCTTCAAAATGATCAATGTGACCAAAATTCTCTTCTTTCTCGAGAGATTGAGATATTAGTGTGAGGGAGGTAAAAATGAGAAATCAGTGGTCAAGAGAACTAATGCCAAACCTCAATAAACTAATATCGGTAAATCTCAATCTATCATTCCTGATGCAAATTGAAGAATCGAATGGGAAAATAAAGAGATTGAGTACGAAACAGTATTCCAATCTAATTTTCGAAAAAGAACAATCTACCAGGCTCTAAGCCTAGAAATGAAATTCGTATGGAGTTTCTTGGAGCAAACTTCAGAAAGAGACAATTGTTCCCCCAATTTCTCTCAGAATACCTCTCTCTCGAATTTTCAGAGTCGAAAATATGCATATTCTCGAAAATTAACGGAATACAATTTTGAGATCAAAAAAAGTTCTACACCGAACTTTCGATAGCCAAACAGGTAGTGACATCTGAGGATTCAGTCTCCATTTAGGCAAAGCAGTTCATGAGATCGAAAAAACCTGAAAACTGAAAAAAAAATAAAACGATCAACACAAACACAATAAATCTTGTCGTCTTTCGTGTGTGTGTCTGTCTGTAAGTATGTCTTTCTGAATGTGTTTATATTGAATATAAATTCTGTGAGACTATTTCATTTCCTCAATCTATTAGCTAGCTATAAGTGTTGAGATTCTAGTGTATCCGAATATTCTCTTGATGTATGTGATCATCAATTCGTGTTCCGCTAGACTTTTTGGGTTGTGTGTGTGTATGTGCATTACTGAAGACGAGGTTCAATTCGAAAATTACTTTCTCTTTCTGTCTCTCTTCCAGTGTAAAGATAAGGAGAAGAAAAGTTCAACTTTTTAAGATATTCACTTGAAATTTTGAAATATTATACCTTCGAGTAAGTATCTGTTTGTGAGAAGAGACGATTCACGAATGTCGTAGATTTCATCATACTATTATTGTATTATTGTATTTGACTTCCTTGTTTATTAATTGACTCTGAATTGTGAGTAAGATTGTCCAATTTTGTAGGTACATTTTGTACATTCCATATGTATATGTGTGTAAGTGTGTGTATGTGTGTGTTGTGAATGTTAAAGCAAAATAGTCAGCCACTTTCAATTGTTGAAATAAGCTTATCCTTGCTCCGAAAATAGGCCATTCACCTCTTCGAACCATTCCCCAATCAGTGACGGGAGAAAGAGAGAGAGAGAGAGAGAGAGAAACTGTTGTTTATCGAGTAAAGTCTTTTTTCATAAGCCAGCCATTATTCTGTTTTTTTCTTCTTCATCCTCCATTCTCGATAGTGATGATGAGATACTGGTGGTACTGGTGGTGAAAGTGGGTGAAAAGTAAAAGTTAAATATTGGAAACCATCGTTTTCGCATCTATGGCCTTACGGTTTTATGTTTAAAGTAGTCGACGAATTGGATTGAATTTTAGAGAGTGGACAATGGCAAATCACAAGAGTGAAGATGAACAAAATGTTAGCTGTAACGAAATCGATTCCACCGAGACGGACAGCTTTTTTAAGCCTGACTCTCACAATGATCCCAACAATTCGATTATTGGTAGCTCAAGTGTCAAAATGATTGCTTCACGAGATCATGAGGAACACGATGCCAAAAAGAAGCGTCCATCACTTGATCCGGAGCATGGTATCCATTCGATACCTTCACCATCGACCACTTCCAACAATCATCATCACACAACATCTACCACCACCGAGGCAAGTGAATCAGCTTCACCGCCTCGATTCATAGCATTAGAGGGTATCATGAAGGCTGCCAATGGTGTATACAATATGAGATTGGCTCATGAGATCGCGATGGATCGAGAATTCAAGTTACAAAAGAAAGATCCACTTCCCAATACACTGCACAAGCAGGTGGACGGAATGATGCGTAAAGTTTTCTGGGATTTATTGCAAAATGAATTAGATGAAAGTCCACCCAATTACAAGAGAGCTCTAATGCTTTTGGAGGAGATAAAGAATAGTCTCACATCTTTTCTATTGCCTCAGCACACTCGTTTGAAGCAAGAAATCGACGAGATACTTGATCTAGATCTGATCAAGCGTCAAGCGGAAAATGGAGCTCTAGACTTTCAACGTTACGCACATTATATACTTTCCGTGATGGCAAGATTGTGTGCTCCGGTTAGAGATGAAAAGATTCAAGTTCTCACTCAAACCAGGGAAGTGGTTCCCATGTTCAGGTATCACTTGGTCGGAGTATTCTAAACAACATTCTTTCAGCTCACCATTTCTATCCATATTTCTATCCCAGAGGAATCATGGAACTTTTGGATGAAATGAGGATAGATATGGCCAATTTTTTGGTCATGCAAATCCGTCCTCAAATCATGCAGCAATCCGTTTCTTACGAGCGCAAAAAGTTTGAAGAATTTCTCGAGAATCAGAAAAGTAAGTAGTTTGTTCTTTTCTTTCCATCTTGAATCTTTTACACGAGGAATACAGAATCTCATGAAATTCAATCAATATGAAAGATCTGAAATTGAATAATTTTCTTATGAAAGAATCGGATTGTTCTCAGTCTTGGACTGACAAAATTCTTCATTCATCTTCATTTCACGAAATCATCATGAGCGATATTGAAATTGTATTCAAGAATTAGCTAAACAACGAATAACCGATGATTTCTTCGTTCTACTTTCACCATGATTCGAATTATTGCGCTTTGATTCGAGGTGTTCTCTTCATCATTTAACCTGATTGTATTTGATGATATTCGATGAGCTTGCATAACATGTATATTGTTAACTTATCAAAATATAGCTGAGAAGCTGAAATCATTCGAGCATTCAACTTTCCACCATCAATTTACGATAGGCTCGAAAATTTTTTCATGAGGAAGTGAATTGGCTTATCAAATTTTTCTCTATTCTTTCTTCATTTTCTCCATCAGAACTCAGTCATTTGGATGGTCTGGAGTTCACAAAAAAGTGGCTGAAGCGTAATTATGATTGCAACGAATTTTCTGGCGAAAGTAAAAAAGAAATCGTTAACAGAGTATTAACATCAGCATACATCGAACTACTTCAGTGGGAAGATTCATTGCAAGAAAAGTTCCCCGAAACCCTCCTACTTGATGAGAAGCGTATACTTACTTTGAGAGATGCTTTGATGCTCAATGTTTTGGTTGGATCATCTCTGCTGATTGCCGTAAACACTTTTTCTCCACTACAAAGCCTAGCTGATTTGAAGGAAGAAATTCGAGACCATCTGATGGTTATTATTGGAGATGACAGTGATGGCAAGGAAGATATATCGAATAAATTGAAAAGTGCTGGCCTACAAATCATAAAAGACGTGTGTAAATACTTTCAGAGCCATGGTTACGCCAAAATTGATCCATCTAAAGAGGAACTTTTAAACAATCAGATCATTGATATTGAGAACAAAAATAATAGAATCAGACAGCTCGTACAAAGGCGAATATTGGAATTTGTAGAGAGCGTTTTCACTTCCAACACTGCTTCACCCGTTCAAATGCCGAAAGGTCTAACCGCATTGCAACAGAACCTCTCCAGTCTTGCTGGGCAATTCACTCGGATCGCATCTCATAATCGTGCAGTTTATGGTGATTATTATGTTGACATAATTACAGATATTATCGAAAAGAAAATATAAACATAAACCAATATGAATCATGTTTTTTTCAATTCTTCCATTTATATATACATAACTCAAGAGCTTGACCACACATCTTGTCCACATTTTTCTCATCATGTAAGATCCTTGTTCTTAACGATGAACGAACTTGTTGTGTTTATTCTGATTTCCTTCGAAAAATCATCAATCGTTTCCAGGGCTCATTTTCACCTTCTTCATTAGATCAAGTTTTCAGAAAATCAACAACTCAGATTCTCTTTCGTTTTGACGTAATATTTCGAACTTTGTTGAGAGTATAGCTTCGTTTGGAAGTTCATGTTTGCTCAGATAAGATTCATATTTCGTATAGTCATGATCACCGATCATGAAGTCATCGGAAGATTCTTTTCTCCAATCAATAGGCTGATGATGTATAAGATTTTTTGCTTGATGAGCTCACATTTAGCAGCTCATTGCAATTATTTTCACTCTTGTTGTGATTAATTTTTTAGTATTGATTATTTATTGATTCAACAATGAAATTGGGTGATGGAAGAAATGATATTTTCTCATTTCTTCTTTCAAACAACGTTTACAGCAGACAACAAGGCTGAATTCCTTATCTCATAGTGAATAATGTTCATTCATGACTTTGCTAGCCTTAATGAGATAGAAAGAGAGAGGAAAGTGGGATAGCCTAAGCCAAATTGACTAGAAAACGATTTCACATACATATATTAGGAATTAAAATTGAAAAAGTTTTTGGGAAACACTTATGGTGAAATTAATAATCAAGGATTATTCATCGAACAAGCGAAAAGTTGATTCAACGTGGAGAGATGAATGAAGGAGGCTCATGATGATTCCGATTGTCCATCATCCATATGACATGAGAAGTTCATCAACTTTGCGATACAGTTCTACATTGTCTTGTAGAGGACCTCCAACCACTCGAATACGCAATACTCTCTTGAAGTCCTCAATCAAATTAATTGTCTTCGAGAAGGTCTTGAAAAAAACATCAGCGTTGCCAGATAGTTGCATGGCTGCCAAGGTATTAATGACATCGCCTGAAAAGATTTGAAATTAGAATACAATCAGAAAATTTTCCTCTCTCTTTGAGAAAATAATGAATATGGAGTGAAAAATGAGAAATGAGAAATGTTAGCCGATGTAAGATCTGAACGAACAAAAATGATGATTCGATTGGATCATCTTTATCTGTTGCTCACAGTCTTAATTTGAAGGCTCAGAATGAATACCTTCGATTATCTTGACATATGAATGAGAGAAACCTTCTGAGCCTCTTATTTTGAGGGACATCCTCTGAAATTTTAAGCGTTTCATGGTATCTCTCTCATCACTTGTCAATGACAGATATTTCAAAATATTAGCCTTCCCCTTCGAATAAAGTTTGTAGTCGCAGAGAAGCTTACTAATTTTTAGACTCATCTCATTTCTGCATCCCTTTTCATTCAGAGTACTTGTAAAGAGACGGATAATGAAATTTCTCAGAATTCCGAGTTCGCTTAAATTTTCGAATTTCATTGAAAAATATGAGAGCTTGTTATTAAAATATAAATCCCTGGAATAGTTTTTTGAGTTGAATATTTGACAGAAATGATCAATTGTTAGAAGGTATCAAGAAGAATGATGCATAGTCTGAAAGGAAACCATGAATAATCCACCATGGAAATAACAAGCTTTTTCTGATTTATTTCATTCAGAATTGCTAAAAATATACCGATTCGGATCTTATTTTTTAATACTCTGAGTGTTCCAAGGTTATGATTGTACATATAAAGTGAGAATCTTTATTATTATCACTTTCGAAAGAAGGTTTCTGTTGGAGTGAAGAATGTGTTCTCGTAGATATAGTTATTCAATCGAGTTAACGGACTCAAATTATGCTCTTTGATCATCTGTTTCAATTTTCGTTTTCTCATTCTCTCTGACCAACATCTCATGTACAGATTGTGAGAAAACCACAAAGCTTTTTCCTTGGTTTCTTTGAGGAACCATAAAACATTGAAACCAAAATAAGCTCCAAGAACATTACCCATGAGCAACAAAAACTGCCAAAAATTTTCCTTTTCTTTGGACAAATTGATTATACTCGATCCTGTGGGTAAAACCAATTGAATTTTATACTTTCCTTCACGATAATCAACATCTCGACGAAGTACAGGCATGTAGAGTTCACTTTTACAATCAGGATAAGGAGCAATGTTCCGACATTTTTCCAAAATTTCTTTGTGAACAATCTGTTTCGTTAGGTTTTTATAGATATCATTATAGTATGAATAAGCAAGCGAAACGTTCACATGAGAATATTCGATGGAATTTCGGAAATAAAATTTAACTTTTCTCATAGATTCTCTATTCCAACAATCTTCTTTCTTGTGAAGTTGTGATTCAAAGCCATCAATACCATCGAAACCATTTTCACTATAATTGAAACATTTAGTTTTGTATGGTGGTTTGAGTAATTGATTTTGGATCATCGAATAATCGATCCAATATTCCCGGCCAGCTTCAGTCTCTTTGATTGGGATCGTGGCATACGGTATTTGTAATCCTCGAGGATATGAGTTGGGTGAATGAAGATAAATATCGATTGACTCCAAATTGATGGCTGCTCTTCGATTCAAAAAAATTCTCGCCATAATTCCGGCTGTTCGAACAATGTCCTCACGAGACAGTACATACTCTCGATGTGCAGAACAGTGAATTCCGACACAAGTTGAAAGACCCTTAATGAAAGAAGTCTTTTTACACAATGAATTGGTGATACTGTTTTCCATGAAAACGAATGAAGCTTTGAAAGATATATCAAGCTGTGTCACCAAAGTGGAACCATTGTAACTGGATCGAAGAAGTTCTTGAACTGTCAAAAATTGGTAAGCATGATGTTTGAAATAATTTCGACCCTCATTAGAACTAGTCGTCCAGTCGAGAAATTTATCTTGATCTGTAACATTGCCATGTTCTCTCATGTATTTGCCAATCGAAGGATGATACATTTCGAGTAAAGTAAAGTTAATGAATCGATTGATTGATGCACACAGACTAATGTCGGGAAAAACAATTTTTTCTTCCTGACCGGTTCGAATTTCATTTATTACTCCGTAATCGTAATAATCAGTCACAATTTGAAAAAATTGATACACTGCAGCAGCCACAAGGCCAACTAGTAGAACAATATAGATAAGATGGAAAATCAGATAGATCAGACGCATGATATACGGAATCAGAATCTCTCTCTGTCCCCAATTCAATCGGTGAGGGAACAATGTCAATTATCAAGCGATGATATCTATCTCTAATCAAATGAAATAACAATTGACAAG
Organism: Brevipalpus yothersi; assembly: GCA_003956705.1. Taxonomy (NCBI): domain Eukaryota; kingdom Metazoa; phylum Arthropoda; class Arachnida; order Trombidiformes; family Tenuipalpidae; genus Brevipalpus; species Brevipalpus yothersi. The sequence goes on from QZCP01000179.1 coordinate 166,479, forward strand.
AATCATTAAACGAATGATAAATTGATCCAAGGAATATTAGAAGATTCTCTCAAAAAGTTCTTGTTTCGAGCAAGACATTCAATCACGCACACCCCAGCATTTACCCTCGATTGGGACTGATTTCATTTTTGATGAGAGCAACAAGATCGTGAGATTTTTAGACCTTAAATACACCTCTTGATCAGAACTGGCCATGTTTAAGCCGAATTTGAAATATATCGATCGAACTATTGTAGAAAAGTTCTCGAACAACTTTAAGATTCAGGCTAGGCAGTTTTCCCTGAACAATTCGTAGAATGATTATTATTATTATTGCTTCTGTTTGTGGACCCAACAGATAATTAACAAGGCTTGATCATGAATAAACCATCAGATAATTGATCATCATCATAATATTGTGTACCTCTTAAACACACATATTCAAATTCATATTTGATAGGCATGAGAAAATAACCAGAAGCTCACCTTTAGTTGTTCTAGTGGTCCTAAGAGCATTGTTGGCCGTTTGAATGATTTCTGTTCGCGATGAAGGAGTTTCCCACAATTCTCGGATCAATGTATGATGTTGAATTACTCTATCTTTCACCTCAACAAAGGCAGCTTTAACAAGACCGTATACATGGCTGGTTGCTCGATCGAAACAAGTCAAGAATCGATCAATTTGATTAAAGTGTTCTTGAATCTCAGGCTGTAGTAGCTCCATTATGATGGAAGTTTCACTTAATTAACATAGACAGAAAGATACACATACAGGAACAAAATTAAACTGGCAACCAGTTGAGTAATAAAATCATGGATAAAGCGATTTTACTCAACATCAGTCAGTAGTTCGCTTCCTTGAAGAGGGCTTAAAGATTCTCTCTCTCTCTCCCACTCGAATAGCATTTCATTCAGTAATCCTAGGCATGAAAAGTTAACTAAAAATAGATTTCTCTCAATGCTAGAAGTGAGAAACTGGCGTAAGACTTGGCTTGATAAAGTTCTTCCCTTGGTGATTATAAAGTTTGGAAGTATTTTTCAATGTTTTGTTTGGAGTCATCTGTTGAAAGAATGCAAGTGGTGAGAGAATAGATTTTCTCTCTAGTTTATTCTTGTTTCTTCGGTTCTCAGAGATCAGCTTTTTTTGTGCTTGATAAGGATTAAAGTTTGCTAAGTTGTCAAGTCTTTCAAAGTGACAAACATTTTAAAGTTGGGAGGCTCGACTTGTTCCTCCATTATGATCATTTTCACTCAAGATGTACCATACACTCGTTAAGTCAAAAATTTTTCTCGACAGGGTAATGACACAATCGAATATTAACCCCAGAGAAATAAAGTCTCGTATTTAAGACTCTTGAATCGAATCGTCAGCATTTAAATCGATTGCAGATTGCTCGTTGTCAGAATCCATCTCATTTTTTACATTACGAGGTGGTGAGCGAGAATCAGATCGCGATCTTGACCTTGATTTGGTCCTCGAACGACTTCGATTCTCTGAATCTTGAGACCTCTGAAATGGGAAATAAAAGTTTGATCATTAATTTATAGATTTTAAAGCGGAATGATTCATAAGTAAGTCATTTCAATTGTTTTCAACACAGATATCTTCATCATCGAGGATCCTATTGGAGGGCTGGAAAGGCATAATTAGTTAGTTAGCAATTAAGGAAGAATGCTATCGATCATAAAAGGAATGATTATTTCAATTTCATATAAGCATTCAAGATAATTTTCTCATATTCAAATATGTGAGCGAAAAAGGATCAAAATTTGGACCCAACCTTGAGATTAAGCATAAACAAACATACCAAATATATTTTGTATCGACTGATTAAAAGCTAGTTTAGCTTCTCTTCCTGATAAGTCATATTGTTTACAAACAAGCATTTTTGAGGAAAGATATTGAGAAATCATAGCTTTAATATGAGCCTACATAAAATATGATTAGAGAAAGAGAAGAACATCAGATACTTACATTAGATGAATCATCCCGTTTCCTACTATGATCTTTACCATTGTTTTTTCCGTCTCGACTTTTTTCTCCACCATTTTCGGTTGGACTGTTGGAACGATCTTTATCACTCTTCCTTTTTCCACTTCGATCTTTGGAACGTCTGGTACGATCACGGCTCTTTGATCGTGAATGACGACGACTGCTTCGATGTTTACTTTTTCGATCCCTAGGTGAGATGGACGGATGATTTGTATTTAGCCGGATGATTCAATTGCGTGAAGTTTTGTATTTTTTGTTTGGAAATCAGAATCATTGATTACTAGCAACAACAAGCAACAGGGCCATCAGATAATTATGTTTCTCGGGTAGCAAACAGTCTTATCACCATGTCATTTAACGATTGCTGTGTTTGATCTGAGAGGGTTTGATCCCTATTCATAATGATGATGATAGAGCAGCGAAAAGAACTCGACCGAAACAGAATCATTGCCAAGCTTGTATGAGAAAAATGAGTCTTTCAGCAAAGTTATCAATTTACAATCAGCTAAACCCAATAAATTCGTTCACCAATCAATTTTTATCTCTTCGATTTTTGTGTGTGAGTGTGAGAGAGAGAGATATACAATGGTGAGGGGCCAAATCAAATGAGCGGACTCAGCATCAGCTTCATTCTGTATTACTTCACCATGTAAGATATTGAATTTTTTTTATCTGATCAGAATAGCTCGAAGTGGAAAGTAAGATGAGTAGAAAATCTCGATCGCGATCATCATCAGGCAGGTAAGAACCTCTCCTCTCGAAAAGTGATCATTTATTTATCATCACTGCTCTGTGCCTCGATATGTGTTTGTGGTTCCCAAATCATGAGTTTTTGTTCTCAATTCATCATCACCTCGTCAGCTAGTACAGCTAATGATATACACAAAATGGTTGCAAAATGTGGCTTAAAATGATTGAAAATATGGTGATAGGTAGAGAGAGAGAGAGAGAGAGAGAGAGAGAGAGAGAGAGAGAGAGAGAGAGAGAGAGAGAGAGAGAGAGAGAGAGAGAGAGAGAGAGAGAGAGAGAGAGAGAGAGAGAGAGAGAGAGAGAGAG